>CM075937.1:54104799-54146804 GCA_038030265.1 Corythucha ciliata
AATTATGTCCTCGCAACGAGATGGCTTCAAAGAGCGAAGCGCTTTGTACACCTCCTCCACAGTGACTCTACTGAACTTGAATGGCTGAGGATCTGTTTTACCCAAGCGAAAAAAGCCCCTCCAGTCTGCTGTGGTGTGGTTACGTGAGTTTTTCCCACTTGGCCACACCTTGTGATTCTTAAATTTGGGTTTGCTCGGCTCAAAAGAAATAAACTAACAACAGTTTATGATATTTATTAACGAACTTCTTTATTGCTGAACGATAGCTGAAATTTTGATCAAGGATCAATTAGTGGGGCGTCTTAAGCCAAGGGGAGAGTCAAATTGACTAACCTCTGTGTTTTATTCTTCCGGCTTCCTTTGATTTAATGCCACTGATTGAGGGGTGGGGTAGGTGTAAGTGTATGTGACACCCAGGCCTGTTGAAATTTTTGCCTACCCCCCCCCCCCCCAAACTGGAACCAAACCTAAACTCAACGCCTCTGCCATATATATATGTACCAGAATCCTCTGCCAGATAACCAAGATGGGGACTGAGTCCCTTTTCTGAAACTTGATTTTTGTCGATTCCAAAAACAATATTAGTTTTTTAATCCATTATTTATGAAAATCTGACGATGCTATGAGTGGGGCGCCAAGCCCAAGGGGCGCGGGGGTGGTTTGAACACCTACCCCTCCCGGGCCAGTCCGCCACTGTTCATGAAACAAAAGGGGGAATGTTTCACAGTAGGTACCTATTGGCGATTCAGATTATCACTTGTAGCGCTAGCGTCGAGGCGCAATGGCGGAAAAGAGCCCTACTCTTACCACCAACGTATGGGCTAAATAATGGTGTTTTTGCAGTTTTTAAGGAGTTTACAATGTTGTCCGTCTTAATTATCGCCACACTTGATTGAAAAAGGATTTGAGGTTACGACCTTTCTTCGATCGACCTTCTACGACCTGCTTTCAAAGGATTACATTTCGGGAACGTAGTGAATTTAGTATCCTATGGTTTGTACCTATAATGGACAGTACGTAGTCATTATCTCTTTTTGTTGTCTCACAATGTTGCCTATGTGAATCAATATAAATTTGATAAATGCACGGTCTCATCAAGGAGCTACAAAAAAGGGGAAGTGGAGTTAAGCACCAAATATTTTATACGCGGCCAAATAGAGGACGCCAAGGCGTAGGCCGCCGTGGGCCCAACCGAGAGCTCGCGGGCCAAAAAGTGGCCCGCTGACTCAGCTGAGCCTTCCTAAATGGCCCGCCCGTGGCATACAGTGGTAAATAATCATCTTTAAAGTTGGATTTTGGCGCCCCTAGAATTTTTGTGGAAATGAAAATCGCTACAAATTCGCGCCTTCTCGTGGTCGGCCGATCCCCCTCTTAATCCAGACCAAAACGGAAAATAAGGCTAATTGGGGACTGAAATTGAGATAAATGGCTAATTAACGGCTGAAATTATTGAGAAAAAAAAACTGATTCTCGGCCATAAATAAGAACAAGTGCTAAATCACGGATAAAGTTAAGAAAACTTCACAGCAAAAATTGAGAAAAAGCTTTAAAATCGCAGATAAAGTGTAAATTACAGTCATTAGCGTTTAAAATTATGAAAAACACTAATTAACTGATAAAATTGTGAAAAATCAATAATTCGCCAATGAAAAAAAGCGCTAATTCGCCCCTAAAATTACGAAAACATGAATTCTCGGCTTATTCAGAACGGAAGTTCGTGGCTCAATCTGAAAAAACGCTAATTCATTGCTAAAAGTGAAAAAAAAAGCTAATTCGTGGGGAAAATTAAGAAAAGTGCTAGTTCACGGATACAATTGTGGGAAATCGCTCTTTAGCAGTCAAAATCACGTATTCACGGCTAACGTGACGAATAAATAAATAAAAGCGCCCAGATGCTAGATGTAAGGAAACGAAAATTTTGAGCTTCTGAAGGCAAGTTCGTGGCTCAAACTGCGAAAAAACGCTAATTCATAGCTAAAAGCAAGCCAAGCAAATCGCTAAGCCGGAGCTGAAATTAAGAAAAGTTGCTAATTCATGGGTGCAATTGAGAAAAATCGCTAATTAGCGGCTGAAATAATGAAAAATACGAACTCACTGCAAAATTCAGATAAATCGCTATAATTCACGGCTAATAAGGGTGAAAACTTGCAGAAATGACCAAAATTGCTAATTAGCGGCTAAAATGGAGAAAACTTGCTAATTGATCAATAAAATTGACTATAATTCGTGGATTAAGTAGATAAAACGTCAACTCGCGGCTTCTGATCGTAACTTCGTGCCAGAAAGTTAAAAAACTCGCTAATCCGCGGCCAAATTTCAGAAAAAGCGTTGGGTAGTTCGCGGGGAAAATTGGGGGAACTTTTAATTCGTTGATGAAACGTAGAAAAATCTCTAATTAGCTGATAGACTGATGAAAAACGCTAATTTGCGGCTGAAGTCAGGAAAAGATGGATGTTTACGGCGTTGAATTGAAAACATTTGCTATATTCCCCGGATTGAATAGAGCAAATGGCTAAAATTAGAAAATTTAGTGCTAATTCACGGGTAATAATCACATGTCTCATTAGCGGCTCAAATCAGAAAAAACACAAATTCTTTGCAAGGAAAATCGCTGAAATGGAGATAAATCGCTTATTCGCGGCTAAAATGGAGACAAATCGTTAATTCAAGAATTGACAGCTTTTATCCATTAGAAGGCTACACCGATCGTTTAACCGGCAAAAGTGGAAGTTCTTCGTGGAATATTGCCCCTTTTTATGTGGGCACAGTCAGTTTCTGGGATGAAATTCGCTTTCTTTGCAGAATAGGGTAAACTCATGAAATCGCGTCTTTTAATGCGCTAATTTTACTTGAAAACTTAACCACTTGGATAAAAAACTACCACTTATCCATAATCCGGCTTGTTCCAGCTTGTTCAATTCAAACAAGGCATTTGAGTCTCAAAAAGTCTCAAATGTGACTAGTAAAAATTTCATACAGAAAACCTTTTATTAATAACTCGTTTAATTTCCTTCCTGTGCCTACTGGAGGGGATTCATGTGATGGATATTTACACCATGCAGGGTGGGTTTATCAATCACCGGATTTCTCATGTAATAGCTCGGAGAACTTTGCATTACTGTTTACAAATAGGCCCATAGCAACCAGACTTATCCCAGTTTTGTCTGTAGAATAAGTGCATTGATAATCACACCCTTGTTGGGGAAAATTACGTAATATTTGGTTAAGGACAGTCTGTTTTTGGGGCTGAACAACCCTTCTTAACCGGAAATTCGCAAAGATATTTGAAAACTTATTGCGTTTTTCATTTGCACAATATTGTTGATTTCAAACCCCTGTAGACGTAATAAAAAGAAAATTTTGGGCCCTTTTCAGCGGTGTAATTCAATATTATGCGGGCAACGAAAACTGTGGGAGTTATTGGAGTTTGTTTTTAGTTGAAAAAGCGGAGAAAGTGCGTTTTTATCGGAAACGGTTGGTATTGGGACAGTGGTATTCTGTGCGCGTATTGACGAGGAAATAGCTGTTTTCAATGTTTTATCGTTTGTGAAATATGGCTCAATTTGACGATCTAATCAGGAATTTATGAAAGTTCCAACACACGCCGGAATTATCGTCTTAGGAGAAAAAAAAAAGTGTGCAATCCCCTGAAATTGGATTTTTTAGGGAGCCAACCCCGCGAAATTGGCTTCCATGACCTGCCAGATCTGCGGAAAAAAAACTGGCACATTTTTTTTTTTTAAGACACCGAAGACGTAGTTGGGTTCCGTGAGCGTCAAATCCGTAAACTTTGGGTATCGAAAGTGCCAAACTAGCAGAATTACTTATATTTAAATGACCTGCAGTGGGGCTGTTGGTTCCCCAAGTCCCGGCAATATTTGTCCCGTCGACAAGTTAAAACATCGGGAGCCCCCTCCTCAACAACCTTCGAGGAATCACCCGCTAAGGAAGACGAAAAAAGAAAAAGGAGTGGTAAAAAGACTATACTTTAGTCCAAAACTCTGTTCAACCTCTTCTTCAAGTCCCTCGAAGGCCGGGCCTTCGTTGATTTATCTTCACTTTTGGCTTTAATGAGAGGTGAATTAATCAAGACTAACGGAGGTGGGGGGGGGGGAGCGGCGGCAAGAAAGATGGCAGAGCGTTTAGAGGATATCCCAAGGGATAGTTCACATTTCTTCCCTTCCAACCCCCCACCACGTCAAGTCTCATTCGTCCTACTTCCCTTTTTCAACTCCTTCCCGGAACAAGGTAAAAAGAAACTCTAAACTATTCTTTAATTGACCCTTACTTCTTTCAACTTTTTTTTGTTAGCCATCCTTTTTTAGCCTTCCCAAGTATTTTCTTTCGCTCCCAGTTCAAGTATTAAAAAACACAATGAGGTCGAAGGGAAGCAACTAGTTGTCTCAAACTGACAAGGAAACCGACTACTATTTTCTTTTTTACGCTGCAGTCTTGAATCTTTTTAGTTGCTTTGATAACATAAAAGATTCTTCTTCGAAAAAACTTTTCATTACTTCCACAACATTCGAGAATTTTTTTAAGAATAAGGAGTGAAGTCCCCGTGACAGGTTCAATGGATTAACCCCCGCACCCCTCACCCCCACCACACCGTGCCTCATCAACGCCGTAACACTGATCGACGTTTAATTGGGTTAAAAATGTTACAAACTCGTGGCAGGAATAAAGACAACGCCCGAATTAATCTGTTGAAGTTTGAGGATACCGTTAGATTTGACTGCCGTCATGACCTAACAGACAATTCCCTTTTTTTTATATTTCTTTTTAGAGTGATTGAAGCGAGAGGAGGTCATTAAATTATCTGTTGATGCGACGTTATTTCCTTATATCGTTCCACTCCCGAGTCAAGTCAACATTGATTGATTTTTTAAACATTTTGTGTGTTTACAATCCCAAAAAAGATAGTTCGGGGGAGCGGGGGGGGGAAGCATTCACAAGTTTATTGTTCATTACAAGTCGCGCTAGCTTGTCATTTTTTTTTTTTTTTTTTTTGTCGCGCTGTCAATCGAAATAGCCTGACGCGTCGTTAAAAACTGGCGAGAAATGAAAGTCAAAATTGAATAAATTACAATTTCACAAGTCACGGTGTAGCAATCTTAGCGAATCAACAGAGATTTTATGATCCGTTTGAAATTGAGTTTTGAGCATGTCGTGGATAAAATTTTAAAAAATGATTGTCCAATTCTCATCGAATCCGATAGATTATACCGAATCCCCATAAAAACCGATAACTTCCCACCAAATTCCTTGATTTACAAATGCCAGAACAATTATACGGTTCCAAGCGTCACTCTCCGTGTTATATTTTCACGCACAAAGGGGAATCGTTGATCGCGTAAATTGCCCCGGCTTATAACGACAACATATTAAACTCATGCAAACTCACTTTTCGGTTTTGTGTCAATCAGGGATTGTGAACTCGAGGGGGTTCAAACTTCAAAATCAGTCATCAGTTCGACAATCAAAACAAAACGAAACGAACTATGTTTTTCTCTTTTAACAAAACAGCTAAAAACCACGCACATGGCTTTTCATTTTCATTCCCGCATGAGTCTTCTGCCAACATAACCTTGTGGCTTTTTGGGGGAGGTTTTTTCCAAGTTATAAATTTAGCGGTTCTCAACATCCTCCCACCAAAATTAATGATGACAAAGGAAACAACAAAACGAAAAAAAACAGATCAAAACAAGCCAGTTAACACTTTGCACATGCTCGTTACAAAAAGGGCATAATAACCTCGAAACACTCACGAATATCGTTTCTTTACAAGTCCATTTTTTTTGGTGGCCGAACTACTCGACCCGACCTGGTTGTGGTTTTATTTTCGGCGTCAAATTTGGTCACAGGAGACAATGGTCCTGTGTCTCTCAAGTCGCTGGTTTCTTCATCATAAGTGTTGTCCGGTAGGTACTGCGCAGGAACCGTGGTTTGTGTCATCTCCAGGAGGGTATATTCTCTGAATTGGTGATGTGAGCTCGCCGGTCGCCGCTTTTAATTTCACGACTCGAGTCAGGCCATCTTTTCCAGGAACAGTTTCTATGACTCTTGCCATTGGCCATTCAATTCTTTTTAGGTTGTCGTTTCTCACCAAGACCAACTCGCCAACTTCTTCTTCTTCTTCGGATTCCTTTGCTGGGCGGAGATTCCCAAGATATTCTGAGCGAAAGCGACGCCATAGCTCTTGTTTTAATCGTAAACGATATCGAGCACGTCTTCTCAAATTGTTCTCGTCCACTGCCTCTAGATCGGGAACTCCCGCCATTTCGACCTCCTGTAAAAACATCTTCGGGGTCAGAGGTGCTAAGTCATTTGGGTCTTCAGACATGTAGGTCAGTGGTCTGGAATTGATTATTGCCTCCACTTCTTGAATCAGAGTTTCGAATTCCACCCTGTTTAGACAGGCACGCCCAAGAGTCCTCTTCAGAAGGTCTTTCACACTCCGGATCAGCCTCTCCCAAAAGCCACCCCACCAAGCAGCTGTGGGGGGGGGGGGTGGCGATGAACTGCCAGTCAATCCGTTCGACACTGCCGTATTTGGTTACTTCAGCCCAGTCAATATCTTGCATGAGGTTGTACGCACCTCGAAAATTCGTACCGTTGTCGCTAATAACCTTTGACGGTCGTCCTCTTCTAGCGACAAAATCTTCTGAAGGCCATTAGAAAAGCTTCCGTAGACAGCGAGTTCACAAGTTCCAGATGCACGGCGCGTACTACAGCACATGTGAAGAGGCAGATCCATGCCTTACAGCCTGATCTCAGAAATACAGGGCCGCATAAATCTATTCCCACCACTTCGAAAGGTCGTGCATCTCTCACACGGTCGGAGGGCAACGCCGGCTCTTCCCATTCCAGATGACGCGACAAAAGTTTCTGGCAAGGGATATGCAATTCTTTATAACTTTTCTCGTGGCTCCTCTCGCTCCTATCACCCAATACTTTTCACGAAGTAGTGACATCAGTCCTTGAGAGCCGACATGTTTATTTCTCATGTGGAACTCTTCAATAAGTTGTAAAACAACAGGGCTGTCTCGGGGAAGAACTATGGGTCAAGACAAAAACGAGTCGTCATCCGGACGATTAGTTAACCTCGTACGAAGCCGAATGATTCCATTTTCATCGAAAAATGGATGAAATCGACTAATTCGATTCTAATTGCGTCCTCCCCTGCAATTGTTAATAAATCGACAAATCCATCCGACCAAACGAACGTTCTTGGAAAATTTCGATGATTTTCGGCACCAATCGGCAACTTCAATCTTTTGTGTATTGGCTGCGACAACGACGGTTTTTCTTTTTTCTTTTAGTATTTCTTCTTCCTGATAGCTGACTTCCGACTTTGGCCACTTTTCGGGGGGTTCTCTTCTAACCAACTCGGTCCCTCCCACCATTTTGACTCATAGACGTCCTTTGGTGAGCACCCACGAGACGGGAGGTCAGCTGGGTTTGCTTCTCCAATCACGTGTCTCCATTCCTCCGGTGGTGTCGACTTCCTGATTTCGTCGACTCGGTTCCTTACAAAAACATTCCACGAGTCTTTACGTTGGATCCAGGCCAGCACCGTCGTCGAATCTGTCCAAAACACGACGTCATCCACTGCCGAAGTGAGAGCTTCTTTAACAGACTGAAAGAGCCTCGCTCCAATCGAAGCACCGAGTAATTCCAAACGAGGAATTGTGAATGAATAATAGGCCGTGGGTGCGGAAGCGATAATCCAGATAAACAAGGAAAATAAGTCCTCTCCCGCTGTTGTTATATTTATTTATTGGACCGGTTTCGGCCAATCGGCCATTTTCAACACACCCGATCGATGTATAAATCTAAACTAGGTTTAGATTTATAGGTCTAGGTTTAGATTTATACATCGATCGGGTGTGTTGAAAATGGCCGATTGGCCGAAACCGGTCCAATAAATAAATATAACAACAGCGGGAGAGGACTTATTTTCCTTGTTTATCTGTTATCAGGAATCGTGATGTCACGCAAAGGGGCCACACGTGACTTGGCGGCTAATAAATTGACTCTGACACCCGCGAAGCCCTCAACTCTCGCGAAGATTACCGCCGCATACGCGACAGCACTGGCGTCGACAAAAACATGCAATTCGACTCTTTCATCCTTTGCCCCAAGCGCCCACCTAGGAATCTCAATTTTAAAAATGTAAGGAAGGGTCTTGAACCATTCGTAAAACTTGTTTACTAGATCATCGTCAAGTGGCTCGTCCCATCCCGTTTTTCGCTCCCAGGACTGCTGCAACAAAAGGTTAGGTGTTAAAAATGCAGCGGACGAGAACCCAACTGGATCGAACACTCTCTGTGCGATTGAAAGGAGCTTTCTTTTGGTCACACTGGTGACGTCGCAATCACGCAAAGCATTCTGGGTTACCCTCAGCTTGTCGTTCTGTCGATTCCATATCAGTCCCAGGATTTTGGTCGAGCCATTTTCAGGATCCTTTCCTTCGTCCTGCGACCATTTCCATTCTCTCAATACAAATTTTCCTTCTGCGAGGACAGAAGTTGCGATTTCTTTGAATTCGTCCAATTCGAGTGGGGTTCTGACGCTCACTAGGCAATTATCCATATAAAAACTCCGCGAAAGAGTTTTTAAAAATGTTTCCGGCCATCCACGTGCCATGGCGAGTTCTTGCTGCGAACATTTTCGTAAATGGAAGTCCAGAGTGGCTCCAAGCAGAAATGGGCTACATTCAACCCCAAACACCACTCTCCTGTGCCGACTAGGCACCACGCTTCCATCTTCCAGAGGACGGAAAAACCTCAGAAAATCTCTGTCTTTTTCATGGATGCTTATTTGTAAAAATGCTCTTCGGATGTCCGCTGTTATTCCCAGTTCTCGTTCCCTGAATCGCCGTAAAATGGCAGGTATCAGTTCGATCAGGTTTTCGCCACATTCAACACAATCATTAAGCGAACAAGACCGCCCCCCCCTCCCTCGCTGAGGCATCAAACACCGGGCGGATCTTCGTCGTGCCTTCCTCCTTAAAAACTGGACGGTGGGGAAGGTAATGTACTCCTCCCTCAATTTCGCCAACAAGGACATCCTCAATGACTCCCTCATCGATCCATTCCTGAAAAACTGAGGAATAACCAGCCAGTTGTCCGCTATATTTCAGGCGTGACATTTTTTTTTTTTGAAGTTCGTTCAAGAGCTAAATTTTTATTCGACGGGAGAGGGGGTGCCCTTCTTTCCACGGTAGACGTATTTCGTAACGCCCATTCACTAAATTGACGTTCTTTTCAAAGTGTAGCCGAACTGCAGCCAAACGATCTTTTTCTTCCACTTTTTTCGTTGGATCATTAATGCCGGTCGCTTCAAGGTCCCACAAAGCCTTGATTGACGGAGCACTAAACAAGCTAGTAGTTACAGAAGTGGCTACATTTGTGGGCTTCGGCAGTCTGCCCATCAGCGTCCAACCTAGCAGTGTTCGCACAGCTGTCAGTCCATTCGATAAGTCCAATTTTTCGCCAGTCAAGAGCTTGCCGTAGACATCTGCACCAATTAAAACGTCAATCGGCCCATTGCGGACATCGTGTATCTCGACCGCAAACTTCTTTAATTCCGTCCGGCAATCGCTGAGAACTACGGGCTCCAGGTCCCGACAAATAATCGATTCGTCCAGGACCTCAAAATTGCATACAAAATCTCTTTTCCGACTGGAAAGTCGCAGACGATACATTTGGTGGAGAACCGGCTTCGTTTCGTGTCCTCCGAAAAGAGAGTGTGCTAGTGACTCCTCCCTTATTCTTTCCAATCCGAGCTCGTCCGCTAAACCCTTAGTGACGTAGCTCCTTTGTGATCCGGTATCCAGGAGTGCTCTTATTTGCTTTTTTGACTTGTCGCCCAGCGCGTACAGGGACAGTGTCTGTATCTGGACGGTCGACGTGCTAAACGAAGTTAACGTTCTCTCGACGACTGGTCGAGTCTGGGAACTCGACTCTTTCGGTTCTTTTTCGGGACACAACAGCGCAACGTGACCTTTGTTACACATAGAACAGTAAACCTTCATGCGACAGTTTCTACGTAAATGCCCAAGTTTCAGGCACTTAAGGCACGCTCCTTTTTTGAAAAGCACCTGCCGTCTTTCATCCAGTTTCATAGCTCTGGCCTTCGCACACGTGGAGGTATCATGTTTCCCGTCACAAAACACACAAGAGACGAGATTTTCGGTTTTATTCACGAGGCCAGCCGCTGTAGGTGTTTCCGACTGCGTGATAGGGGATCCGTCACTGACTTTGACTTTCGTCCGGTCCTTTCCCCGGTCACCTAGAGTAGGGTTTATCTTCTCCTCGTTCTCTACTTCGTATTTCAGAAAATCTAAAAGACCTTGCAGCGTCACTTTTACGGTCACTTTACGCTCTTTTCGTATTCGGGTATTCTCGAAAACAAATTTTCCTGAAAATTACAATTAAATTGCTATCTATTTAGCCGATTGATTCCCGTGGCATTCACCAGAGTTTTTTTTTTTGCTCCCCACTGCAGCTAGAGCATGCATAGTTTCGAGCCCCACAGCGCCCAAGAACGTTCACCACGCAACAAAGTCATTTGGCGTAGGCCACTTCCACGTATTCTCTGTTTCAGTCCATTTTAGGCGTTAATTCGCAGCTAAATTGGAAACGAAGCGCTAATTCACGGCTAAATTGGTAAAATTGGTGGTTAAAATGGAGAAAAATCGTTAATTTTCAGATAAATTCCAAGAAAAACTTTTTTAAATTGTTAGTAGAAGAGCTTAAACTACGAGGGTTAGTGGATAAAGCCTGTATAAATCTGTAGCCGTAGGAGCCTACATTGTCTGTCTTCCCTCGTTGAAGTTCGTCAAAAACGGACCGGTTTCGGCTGCTCGCCATATCTTCAGCATTTCGTTTCCCAACTTGGGAAACCCAATCTCAACGAGGGAAGACAGACAATGTTGACTCCTACGGCTACAGATTTATGCATGCTAACCGCTAACACGCTGATAAAATGGAGAAAAAGCGCTTATTTACGGCCAGAGTTGAGGAAAAGCGCCAATTCACGGACTGAGAAAAACGCTAATTCGCAATTTCTGGAGTCATGACCCCGTGGTTACGAGAAAAAGCGACTTAAATTGAAAAACAATTTATTTAGCGGCTGAAATTCTGAAAGAACGCTACAAGCTTTGAAATTGAACCACAACTATTTATAAGGTAGAGAAATAGCCATCATTTTTGTCTCGCGCATGGTAGCACAGCTCAAATTTAGAAGTCGCGTTCGAGGGGGAAAAAAACACTCATTCGCGGCTAAAATTAAGAAATAAAGTCCCAATTCTCGGCTAAAATTAATAAAATGCAAATGTTAATTTGCCGTTTAAATTAAGAAAAAAGCTCCACTTCGTGACTGAAACAGAGTAAGAACGAAAACAAATTCTCGGCCAAGACAGCGTTTCTTGAGTCCAATTCTCGGTTAGATTTGGGAGAACCTGCTATTTCGCGGCCAAAAACTGCTGTTTCTGGCGTCAACTTTGTGGTTGGTTAGATTTTCAATTTTTGGATGCGAATTTGGTTTTTCCTCTATCTTTGCCGCGAATTAGCACTTTTTCTCAATTTTAGCCGCGATAATTAGCACTTGTTTTCCCATTTTAAGCGCAATTCACAGCTAAATTTAAGAAAAAGCACTGGAGAGATAGCGCCAATGACACAAGGCAATACTTTACGGTTGCAAAGGGTAGGCTGCTGCCCATGCTTTTTAAAGCCGTCCTCGATGATGACGATAGTCTAAACTAAAATTTAGCCTGGAAATCTCCATTTGCCCCTTCAAACAAGCCAAGTTGGCATTAAAACTGAATATAAATAAACTGAATCAAAATGACAAACCAACTGGCAACTATCATCGAAACTGACCTTGAGATCGACAATATTCCGATTGTTTTCATGCTAGAAATTCTCAACAATAGTTCTCTGACAAATGATAACCTCGGCGTTTTCTTACCTGATGCCACCTCCAACGAAGCGAATCAACCATCTGGCATCGAGGAAAACAACAATCAATTTACGGCGTGTGACGCCAATACCGCAGTGCCTAATGTACCCATCGACACGATTCAGTTGATCAATCCTAAGCAAAACGATGTATTTTTACCACTCGTGATGGGATTTCCGAAGGCTCAATCCAGCAGCTCGACTTCGAAGAGAATCACCGACATGACATTCCTGACGACAATATTTTCAGTGACTCTTCTCAACCAGCTTATTTTGACTGCGATGGAACGTTGAACAGGGGGTTGAAAAGAAAAAAACAAGCCTAACAAAAGATCAGACAATAAGCTTAAGAAATTGAGAGGAGAAGCTTACACAAAACGAAATGGTGCGACTCAAGGGAGCAAGAGAGTTTAGCCTAACCCTTGCAGACCAGGGAAGTGTCCTAACAAATGTTATCTGATCAGTGAAAACGATCGTTCTTCGATGTTCAAATCGTTTTATGATTTAAAAAGCAAAGAACGCCAGAAAGACTTCATCGTGGCATCCACCAAAATTCAGCCTGTGAAGCGAAGATATTCGAAGGAACCAAAAAAATGTCGATCCGTGACTTACCAGTATCTGTTCAAAGGGAAACCAGTATGCAGAATTTTCTTCCTAAAAACATTTGATGTGGGCGAAAAATTTGTCCGTTATACCATAGAAAATCGGACGGACTTGAGCGTGTCCAAGGACGACGCAACCGGTAAAAAATCTCCTCCAAATAAAACCCCGGCCAACGTTGCCAGTCACGTACCGGAATTTATTTAAAAACTCCCAGCGGTGCCGTCTCATTATTATCCAGCTCGTCAAAAAAGTACCTCCCCTCGGAATTTGAAAATATGCCAACAGTTTACCAGCTGTACGAACAGGACTGCACCATTAGAAATATAGCCAAAGTCAGCATTGGAGTCTTCAGGCATGTTTTCAATACAGAGTTCAACATTGGGTTTCATAAGCCCAAAAAGGACAAATGTGCACAATGTGAAGCTTTCAGAAATGCAACGGAAGAAGAAAGGAAATCACAAGAATTTTTGGATAAATTCGAGGTTCATAGAAAAGAAGCTGACTGGTCAAAGCAATTCCATTTGGAACATCAGGAGTTATCTAGAAGAGATTCATCCTTCATCACTTAAAGTTTCGATTTGCAAAAAATTGTGAACACCCCGTGTGGATCTTCCATGTTACTCTACTACTCAAGGAAACTCGCTGTTTATAACGAGACTTTTTTTGAAACGGCGTCGAAAAAAGGAATTTGTTTTGTATGGAACGAGACAGATGGTATGAGGGGTTCCAATGAAATCTGTACAACCTTGTGGCTCTACTTAACCATAGTGGATGAAAGAGAAAACGCGAAAACCGTTTCATTATTCTGCGATTCGTGTCCGGGGCAAAATAAAAACAACCAGGTCCTTGGGACGTTGTATTTTTTTTTTTGAAAGATCAAAAAATATTGAGGAAATCATGATCACGTTTCTCGAGCCAGGACACACCTACATGTCGGCTGACACTGTCCACGCCATGATCGAGAAAAAAGTGAAAGCTAAAAACAGTCCACGCTCCATCCGAGTGGCCGACAATTATCACAAATGCTCGGAGAAGCCCGTCACCTTACGAGGTCCATGTACTAAGCTACAAAGATTTTCTCAATTTCAAGTCCGTTCAGCAAACGCTTTTCAAAAACATCAACATGACAGACGACAAAAAAAAATTTAAATTTCAAGAAATTAAAAAAATCAAATTATGAGTGCGAAATCAGAACAAATTAAACTAAAATTGTCTTTCGGACCTGATGCTCCTGAAGAATCTGTTACGATAAAAAAAAATACAAGATCAACGAAAACTTCTTGCCCTGAGCTGAAGCAGCTGTACAGCAATAAACTTGGCCTGGCGGCCCCTAAAGTGGCGGACCTCCGACGGCTTGTGAACACAAACGTCATCCCTTCAAGGTACCACGAAGAGTACCGACAGCTCCATGTAGAATCCGCAGATAAAATCGACGAACTAAACGACACGGACGAGGATGACTAGCCAGCAGTTCCGGTGACAGTCGCGCTAGATTTTTGCAAATTCTATAATCCCCATCCCCACCCGTGTTCTTATTATGCATACGATTTTTGAATTAAAATATTTCGAAATAAAAACATAAAATCTTCGAGGATCCATTCTGAATTTCCCTGTCACCTAAATTTTAAGTGATCGTATTCTTTGATGAATGAAAATTCGTAATCATGAGCATTCCTCAAATCGTAATTCATGACGGGAACTAAGGTAACCGTGAAGGTTTAACTGAAAATTAGCAATTATTTTTAGCTAATAGTACAAAATCAGAACAGCATAAATTTCTTGTTCACCTATAAGGCATAACCAACAATCTTTGGATTCAAATTATGGGCAGGAAGAGGCTAGTGATGCACGAGACCGAGACCGAGACTTACGTGTCTCGGTCTCGGTCATTAGCATGATCTTGGTCTCGGTCTCGTACTTAAAAAGTCGGTCTCGGTCTCGTCTCGAAAGTCTCGGTCTAATGACTGAAGGTGGACGGGGGGGGGGATCAAAACCCTTCTTCCTCCCACGGTTCACCCCCGCCACCAACCCACCTATATGTTTAGAGTGATTTTGACAGATCCCTGGTTACCCCGCCCTCTCCGGAAGCTGGTGGTCAGCTATGGAGCATTTAATTTATAACCCCCCCCCCCTGCAAGTGAATTCAGCCCCCCTCCTGGAGCTTGTCAAATCCCTTTAAACATTGGAGAGGGGTGGGGTGGGAAGGTGGTCGGGGAGTATATGGCGAGCGGGAGGGATTTCGATTACCTCCCCCTAAGAGAGGTCCCAGATCCGCCCTTGGATCTATATGTACACATTTTGTGGGCTATGTAAGGTCAAAATGCTACACTTTAGGGGGGGGGGGGAGTCTACATCCGATCCAAGAATGGGCGTAAAAATGGGACTAACCCTAGTAGGCTAGTACAGGTCTTGTCAAATCGCTGAAAACTTGTGTGGGGAGGGGGTTATTCTATCCCCCCCCCCCCGTTAAAAGGTCTCCGATTCGCCCTTTGATGCTTGATGATATGTGTGTAGGTCACAGTATTCCAAACTGGAGAAATTAGAGGCACGCTATTTCTGCACGAAATGAATCGAATTCAGGCCGGTTTTCGGTCCGGGCTAAAGACCCAAACCGTTTCCGGAGAGGGAAGCATTAGATTGGGTCAGTGGCGGATTTACGGGGTGGGTTTTGGGGGTTTAACCCCCCCCCCCTAAGAAGATGGCGTATGCTATTGCTGGTTATTGGAAAGATTTCTTTTATCTTTGCCAAGGCTGCTGAATAAGGGTCGCGGCACAGATGATTCCTATAGACCCTCCTCCCCTGTATTCGTCCCTCATCTACAATGCAGCCAGTAGTGCATCGATGAAGGGGTGAAGAGGTGGGCAGCCATAAAATTGATAGCGTTTTCCATTTGCATAAAATTCCGCTGTATTAAAAATATATAAAACAGGAAAAAATAGATAAAAATCGCTAGAATTGAGGAAACTCCATAAAATCGCTAATCCACATGACTAAGAAGGGCAGTGCTAAAAAGGAGAAAACGGATCAATTTAGGAAAATTCTCTAATTTACAGCTAAGATTGAGGACTGCGGTGATTCGCGGCTAAAATTAAGAAATTAGCGGCGCGCCGATAAAATTGGCCGCACAAATTGAGAAAAAGCGCTGATTGTGAAGCTAAAATGGAGAAAAACGATAATTCACGGATTTTCTAATTCGGGGCTGAAAATCAATAAGAGCGGTGATTCGCGGGTGAAATTGTTTTTTTGCCGGGAATAATTCACGGCTAAAATTTAGAAATAATGCCCAGCTAAATTAAAAACCACTACCTCGGCGGATCAATTGCAGAAAATCCGCTATTTCGTGGCTATAATTTAGCAAACGCGGTAACTCGCGGCTTAAATGAAGATAACGCCAATCCACATAAAGTCATGACATAAGGGTGCGTTCATAGTGAATCACCTTCACTGCGATACCTCGATGAGCGATGCCCCGATGAAACATCGATGAAGAACAAACATCAATAATTGTATGGGACTGTTCATAGTGAAGCACCCTCACTGCGATGTGATCTTCGATACCTCGCTACTATCATCGATGATTTGAACCATATGGTTCCTCGACCCCCCTCCTGCCCGTTGCTTTTTTTTTTTTTCAAAATAAGGGTTAAAGCTTGAAGGAAACAGGTGTGCGTGACTTACGTAAATTGTGTGAAGGTGAACTTTGAAAGATTTTGAAAAGAAAAAAAAAAAGGCAACGGACGGGAGGGGGGTCGAGGAACCATATGGTTCAAATCATCGATGATAGTAGCGAGGTATCGAAGATCACATCGCAGTGAGGGTGCTTCACTATGAACAGTCCCATACAATTATTGATGTTTGTTCTTCATCGATGTTTCATCGGGGCATCGCTCATCGAGGTATCGCAGTGAAGGTGATTCACTATGAACGCACCCTAAGAACTGAAAAAAAAAAAAAATTAAAGAATTGAAGAAAGAAAAAAAGTTTCCTCACAACCAGGGGACTCGAGCCCCTCCTTTGGGGCAGTGGTGACGGAAAGGGGGGCGTTTTCGCGTTTGATCAGTTTGACCATTATTGAGTCTTAACACACAGCTTTTTGCTATTTTTAGGACACGTATCGTCAGTTCAGACATTTTAAACGTGTGAAAATATCTCAGTTTAGCCGTTTTTGACGCACAAATGGTCGTTTTTCAAAACATGAATAATCTGTTTAGGGATTTTCAAAGCGCGAATCGTCAGTTTAACCCTTAATAGGCCACGTTATTAAACATATAGAGTTAGTTTTAGCAATTTTTAGGGCGTGAATACGTCAAACTGCCAGTACATGGCAATTTCTAGGGCATGAATGGTCAGCGTGATATTTTCAAGCCGCGAATCGTCAGTTGAGCTACTTTTAGAAAGCGTAGAGCAGGTTTTGCCAATTGTATGGCTTGAATAGCCAGTTCGGCCAATTTTAGGGCGCATAGTCAATGAGTTTTTTTTTTTTTCATTTAAAAGCCGCGAATACGATGTCATAAGAAGGCGAGAATAGTCAGTTTGGCTATTTTTTGGCGAAATACTGGTCGATTTTACCATTTTCAGGGCAGGGATAATAATTTATTTAAGCGCGTTCAGGGCAAGAATGACGTCAGCTAAACATTTTTGGAGCTCGTAAAGTCAGTTTGGCCACCTTTAAAGCGGCGCATCCACCAGTTTGGCTGTTTTTAGCGTGCTTAGTCCCATGAAGGTTATAGTTTGACCATTATTGGCGCGCCAATGGTCAATTTTGCAGCCTTCAGGGCAGGAATCATCAGTTTAGGCATATTCAGGGCGTGAACCGTCAGTTTAGCCAATTTTTTGCACTTGGAGTCAGTTTGGCCATTTTTAGAGAGGTACCTAATTGCCAATTTTTAGGGTATAATTAGTCGCAGTTTAGCCGTTTTCAAAAGGCATAAATCGTCAGTTTTGCTATTTTGGGGCGCGATTATAGTCAGTTTAGCCGTTTTTATGGTGGGAATAGCTATTTCTAGGTAGTAATAAATCGCTGTTGAGTCATTTTTAGTAGAGCGAAGGACACAATTTCCCGAAGCCCCCCCCCCCTTGAGAAAATCCTGGATCAGCCGTCTGCTCAAAGATATATCCCTTAATGTAGATAAAAAGCTCATTCGCTGCTCAACTCGAGAAAATACGTGGCTGAAGTGGACAAGACGCGATCATTCGCTGCTGAAACGGGGAAAAACGAATAAATCGCGGATCAATTTGAGAAAACCTGTTAATTCACGGCTAAAATTGTGAAAAAGTGCTTATATCGCGGCAAAAATTGGGAAAACACCAATTAGTGGTTACTACACAGGCAAGTTTCGGGCTAAAACTCAGAATTAAGAGAGAGTTAATCGGACTTACGAGCTAATCCGATGGAAAATAGAGAAAAATAGAGTTAATTCGCATTTTCCGCAAGAGTGGATTTATGGTGTGTAACCCCTCCCAAGACAAAAACCTAGATCCGCCACTGGATTGGGTTCATTTGTTGAGTAAAAAT
This sequence comes from Corythucha ciliata, assembly GCA_038030265.1. Classification (NCBI taxonomy): domain Eukaryota; kingdom Metazoa; phylum Arthropoda; class Insecta; order Hemiptera; family Tingidae; genus Corythucha; species Corythucha ciliata. The sequence continues at coordinate 54,122,885 of CM075937.1, forward strand.
GTCTATACCAGCGCTATATGCATCGAGCTTTTTGGATCACACCGAGACCGAGACTAAGTCTCGAGAAAATGAGACTTAGTCTCGGTCTCGGTTCAGAAAATGCAATCTCTATCTCGGTCTCGATTTCGAGACCGAGACCGAGACGGGACCGAGACTTTTTCTCGGTCTCGGTGCATCACTAGAAGAGGCCAAAGGGCACAACCAAGGGCTTAAGCCGCAATTAACTAAAAGCCTGAGTGCCATTGGGCATAAGCCCCAATTCAGAATTATTGTCTTCATTTATTTTTAAATGAAGGTGAGAAATCATTCTTTTTAAAAGAAAACAATGTGAAAATAACCTTTTGTGATTAATTTAGTAAAATAATTTTGAACGAAAAGTTTCAAAAAGAGCCTTAATTGGTTTTTTTCTTCCCCTGTAAAATTTGCTTTTTGAGGCTTATGCCCTATGACCAAATAACCATCGATATCCTGCAATTGCAAGTTTACGGACTTGCCCTTCTCGATAACTTGCAGTTTCGGGGTATTTTTTTTGAGGCTTTGGAGGTCGAGGGCTAGCCAGCCGCGACAGCGCCCAAAGCCTATTTTATAAAAGCCTAGCGAATATTGCCGCATGAAATTCCAGCGTTTCGCTCAAGTGCGAAACGCGTCGCAATGTGGGTTCTCACGCACTCCTCTTTTTTATCATATTTATATAATTAAGGTAGGGTTCGCCCTGCCTGAGCCAAACCGCTCGCCTCAATCCCCCCCCCCCCTTTCCAAATATTATCCCCAGGGTGGGTGTGACCCATAACAAACTTTAATTTATTTTACAATTTAAAATTGAATTGAATGGTCCTGATGAGCGATTTCGGGTCCCAATTTAAACGAAATTACGTGTTTCCTGGATTTAAACAAATGTGAAATTGACAGTTTCGGGCCTTCGGGTCTTGATATTTCCAAAAATATAAGTTTCGGGTCTTAATTTAAGCAAAATTTCAAGTTACCGGGCCTCTTAAAAATATCCAAGTTCGCAATTTTTGTGTGAACCGCCGGTCACGACTAACCGCATCGTGGGCTGACGTTGGCATGTACCAAAACCAAAGCAATTAAAACCAAACTCTGTACACCGCGGTCTTCGATCGACGCATGATACCAAATTTCATCGGCCTCATCAAACAACGACTCGAGATGAATATTTGTGATCTCCGACAGGCGCGAATCCCTCCCCCCCCCCCAAATCTCAGGTCTACTTTTCATAAAAAATTATAGTCATTTCGATGCGAGAAACTTTCTCAGAAATCTCTCATTTCAAATAAGCGAAGGCATGTAATCAGAAATGAGGGAAGGAATGTAATCAGAAATGAGGACCTTACACCTCAGTTACTGAGAGCAGTGGCAACTCACCCACTGTATGGGGTGGGGGTGTGGTCAACCAGATCCTCCCCGCCACCAAAATTCATTTCTGGGCACGCGCATGATTCTCCGATGTTCGGGTCCTTAATTTGAGCACAATTTCAAGTTTTCCCGCTGAATATCCGAAAAATTGAAACTTCGGGGTTTTCAGATGATAATTTAAATGAAATTGCAAGTTCAGGGTCTTAGTTTAAAGCCCTGTTCATGCTGGGTTTTCAAAAACATCCGGTCACTACTAAGGAACATATTATGTTTTTAAAAAACCATCATGCAATATAGCTTCAAACATTGCATCGTATAGAAATGTTGCATGTTTCGGTGTTTTTTTTTTGTTTTTTTTCGTAGCGGTGGATTCAACAGGCTATCTAGCCTAACAGAGCTTGTAGTCTTGCCAATACGCAGGAAATCGGAAGTTCCGTGGCCGAATATCCGCGGCAATGCGACTTTCGAGTCTTAATTCCTACGAAACTTCATGTTTAGGGGCTTAATCTCAAACAAAACGGGAAATCTCAGGTCTTAATTTTTGGAAATTGAAAGTTTTGGGGCCTTTTTTATAGTGGCCGAGGGCCTTAAGCTTGATAGGTCTTAATGTCGGTAGAACGGTAAATTTCTAGGCTTAATTTTAACGAAATAGGAAGTTTCGCGTCCAAATGTCATCGAAATTACAAAAATTTTGTAATTTTTTAAGTGGAATTGCAAGTTTTGGAGCTTCATTTCGAAGAAATTATAATATTTGGCTCTTGACTTCTGTGAAACTGCAAGTTTTGGTAATGGTAAGTTTTGGTAAGTGGCCGCTCCCTCCGCGGTCCAGCCGGCCCCAAGATTGCCCAAAGCTAGCTGAATGACATCGTCCGGAGCTATCGGTGAATTCCGGGCTGATTAGTATACATAGAATTGGACATTTCAAGTGAATTTACCAGCTCAGGGTCTTAATTAAAGAAAAATTGCCAGTTTCTGGGCCGGTTCCCCTCCTCCTCCTACTCCTCACTCTCACTTAGCCATTCCAATGCCGCCATAACGTGAAAAATGACTCAAGTTGACTTACACCTTCGCCCATCACGAGCTTTTTTTTTTTTTTTTTTTTTACCGTGCTTGAGGTCCACCGCCTCTCATCTCCAGCACGCTTTAAATGAAAGAGCATCAGTCATACACCGTTCAACACGTCATACCATCTTTATGCGCCCCCCCACCCCCCCCCCCACTTGACAGATAACACAGCCGTAGAGTTTCCCACACAGGAAAAAAAAAAGTTAGGTAATGGGAGTGGCGGGGAAGGGAGGGGACTGCCCGCTTCCTCCCCCCCCCCTTAGCCAATCAATTTCAGCAAAACCGTATTTGAATGCTTAGAAGCGCAATGGTGGGTGGTGGTGGGGAGGGCTGCTCGCTAAGCTTTCAAGGAACCATTTTGTTGGTTTTTCGATAGATTTGAACCAGAATGATGGATGCGAGCTCATTTTTCAATAAAATTTTAAAAGTTTTTTCATCTCTCTTACAAGGAAAAGTAATTTTACCTTCTTTGAACAGTGATTAAGTAGTTGTAATGATGAAAAATCAATTAAATGTTAAACTCTTGGAGAATTTCGCTTTTTTACGAGCGTGCTTGAAAATTAGGGGCGGGGGGAGAGAGGAAGAAGGCGTCTAAATAATTTTTACCAACTGGAAATGTAACAGGTTTTGTGTCGTTTTACTTGCAGACTCAAGTCATCAGAGAGAAAGAGACATAAAACTTCATTGGGTGAGTCTCGCATTTTTACCCCCCACTCCTTGGCCTATTTAAGAAATCTGTAGACCGCGTCACTTTTAATAAAGTTTAATCGCGCACTAAAAACACAAGACGATGGCTAAATGGTTTCTCTAGTTTTTTTTCTTCTTTTCCTGCTCCTGTATTTAAATATTCGAACAGACAGTAGGGGAACCTTTGCTAATATTAAAATTAATGGCACGCGCTTATTATTATTTTTTTTTTGGTTCGTATTAAGCGCACTTTAGAAAGAACTTGTGACAAGTGGAAGTGTCTCCCGCTTTAATACCGTTAGAAACGCCGACTTGTTTTAAAATTTAGAGGTAACTCCCCTCCTCCCGTCCAACAAATCACGAAACGGGGCTTATTTATTGTCCTGTAAGACGTTTTAGAGTCTGAGCCGGTCTGAACTCATTTGTCAAAATTTAAGAGGGCGCACGCTCAAATCTTGTTTTTTGTTTTTCAAATCCTAGAACTCATTTTTTGCCTTTAAACAGGGGGAAGATTGAACGAATGCTGAAAAGTGTAGCTAATAACTTGTCAAAGGGATTCGTCGCGGTGCTCTGTCACTCCCCCTTGGAGTAATATTGTAATAGAAAAAAAGGAATAAATCTAAAAAGCTTACCGGTAATGTCGAGGTGGTGAAGATTTGTTGCTCGAGTCACAAGTTCGAATAGTGCGGAGTCGGTGACTGCGGAACAGCCGTGAAGTTGAACGTGACTCAGCTCAGGACACCGCCTCGCCAGCATTACCAAGCCTTTGTCCGTCAGCCACGCCCCATCGCTCAGGGTGACCTTACGGAGACCTTGAGCACTGCACAACCTTCGAACAATACACCGAATGGCCTTGTCACCGGAGACGTGCTCGCCCGCCAGCGACAGGCTCGTCCACAGGCTGGGATCCCAGGCGAGTGTCTCCCAACGGCGACTGACTCGAGCGCAGACGCACAGGTCGGAACTGTCGAGCCATTGGAAGATTTTAAGGACGGCGTCGTCGGGGAGACGGTCAAAATGCGAGCGGGGTGTTCGAACGTGATGTTTCGCCTTGGTGGTGGTGCTCGTCTGCTCGTTGGACCAGCAGGGCGTTGAGACGAGCGTGTGATAGCCCTGGTCGAGCGAGGAGCCGTAGTAGTCCGGCGAGCTCCGACCCAATTTGGCAAGAGGGCACGCCATACCCGGCGATCCTCCTCTACCGAGCATCACCTTGAAAAAAAAAAAAAATTGTTTAAAGAAGAAACATCTAGTCATAAGGTGCCCTCCCCAGAAACTCTACATTTTTGACTAGTCCGCTATCCGTTGATGTTGATGTATTCGCAAAGACAATGGCAATGTGTAAAAAAAGTTAATTCACACCAGAAAACGAATAATCGCCTCTGAAGCCCCAAGCAGTGATCATTCGGCCACAACCACTGATTGCGGATCAAAATCCGGTCAATCCGTCCGGTTAACTCCAAATTAAGCAATTCCCTGATTTTTCCCGAATTTCCCTGACCACTCTGAAATTCCCTGAACTTCCCCGGTTTTCCCAATATTTGGCAACCCTGTATAACGTTCGGAATAGCGATATCACAGCAATAAGAATATTGTAAATTAAGTGCACCTCAATTTGGCCCTCAAAAATGTCTACGTCACAACTCAAATACGCGAGTTTAGACCATTTCCAAAAACTATATCAAAAGCAATTCTGAGGGTATGACCCACGAAAAATAATTCGCGAGGAATGGCCTTTCAAGCAATTAAAATTTCGAGGGTTAAACATTCTCATGAACGAAATTTTGAGGGTTTCACAAATTAATTCCCATCAATTTCTCATTTTCCCTCACATCCAAAAAGAACAATTTTTACGTAATTATCAGGGGCACTGTAGTGCGGGGGGGGGGGAGGGTTACTGATTTCATCAAGCTTAGAGGGTGCTCGACCACTGAAAAAAAAAAGGCCCCAAAACTTGCAATTTCTCCAAAATTAAGTCCCGAAACTTCCTGTTTCGTTGAACCCACGAAAGTTAGCGTTTTCACTGAAATTAAGACCTGGAAGTCGCATTGCCGTGGATACTCGGCCATGGAATTTCCATTCAGGCTCTGGGGCTCTGTCAGGACCAGCTGGCCTGCTTGATCCATCGCCACAAAAAAGGCACAAATACTTGCGATTTGGCTTAAACTATGACCTTGAATTTGCAATTTCGCTGAAACTTGAAACGCTGAAGACCTGAAACTTTCAACTTCGCGGATTATCAGCCGGAAAACTTGAAATTTTGCTCTATATCCGTCTGTCCATCAAAAATGTGTGGCCACTGAGTGGAAAAGACCTCACATGAGTTCAGGGTGGCGCCTCTTCAGTTTTGAGAAGAGCCCCGCACCCGACACTGGGCTTGTTGGCAACGTAGACATTCCATCATAATACAAAAGAACAAAAGCTGGCGAATCCCCCTTACCTCCCCCAACCATGTCGTCATTCCTTTTTTTTTTCTTCTTCTTCTCTAAACTCAAAGGACTACCTTTTGTCTAATAGCCAACTTTAAAGACCGAATTCAATAAGATCAGCCTCCCCTGTTGCGATTGAGTTAATTGTGGGCGGACGGGGGGGAGGGTGCAGAATCGTTGGAATTATTGGGCCGAATGAAAAACAATTGTGTTGAGAGGGTCCACGGGGGGTGGGGGTGAGGCATTCTTCTCTATATCGGGCAGCTTTGGGCCATAATGATGGAGAGACAGGCATGTAAAAGCAAATCACTAGCGTGCCAAAATTCCAAAAAAAAAAAAAAAAAAAAAAAAAAAAGGGATGCGATACACTTTTAGCTCTTTTCATTCGTTGCAATAAACTTGTTGGGTGTAAGTTTTTCCACCCGTCCCTTCTGAATTGAAACATAAATTATGTTAATGAAAGGTGCACTACAATGTGTGGTGTGGTGAATGGAAACGCTATTAATTCAAATAGTTTTTCATTGAAAACTTACCGGGCAATAGGTGGCATACGTTCTTTCTTACATTGCTCGATTGTTTCTTCTCCTGTATGGCTCTGCAACACACACAAATATTCAATTAATTATTAAGTGTAATAATAGGGGAACAGAAGGAAAGAAAATACCGTGTCGGTCATCGAACAACGGTAGCTACCATTAAAGCCAATTGGCCTGGGCCAGAGGATTGAGTCAAACTATGTATTTTCAAAGTCGTGGAGCACGACCGTTTTTACAAAACTGATAGTTATAGAGAGTAAGCCAATAGAAATCAGCATTGTAATCTTAGAAAAACGTTGCCACAAACACGAGAAAACATCCAGAACGCGTCATTAAAAAATGTTTTACAACCTGGAAACTGTTTTGAATACGAAAGTTTCAAATTCGAGGGCCACGGCTCTTTTAATGTTTACAATCTTCTACAAAGTCCACATTCCAGGCTTATTCGGTATTTCAATTCAATAGTGGGAGCCACTCCCCCACCCCCACCACCGGTGCGAACGGAAGGATAATTTCATCAGGAGCTTTGCATCAATAGAACGACACGTTGTCATTCACTTCATTCAGAATATCGACAACAAACTTTCTGGTATTTTTGCGTTCGTTCTTTCATTAGTAAAACTTTTATCGAAATGAATGTCTTAATTAGGGCTGATGGGAGAGTGACCCTAATACATTATGCATTCTACGCGATCGACAACTTCCAAGTCCGAGCTCTCCTTACCAAGCATCCTCCCCGTAATTTTTTTTTTTATGCGAAGCAAACTAAGTTCGTCCCCTTCTCCATCATTATATACTTACTCCGACCCCCCCACCACACCGATATACCGTTGAGATTCCCATAAAGATTCCAATACCAATTCGATTCTTCGTGTTTTCTTCTTTTTTTTGTCGCTTACGGACAGGCCAGAGGGGTTGGGAGTGTTTACATTTCCCAGTTTCTAAGTATAAAACTTCTCGCGAGCAAATTGCCTCCGTGGAGGAGAATCACTTCCGTATATTGTAGAATTACAAGACATGGGAGAGAGGCAGGGGGAGTGACAAAGGTAACGGTCACTACTCGTGCACATGCTTTTTTTTTTTTTTAGTTCTTCACGCTGCTTCGGATAAAAGGAAAGTAATTTAAGAGCAGGTGGCTCCCCCCACCACCACACCACCACTATAACCGATCAATATAAAAACGAAAATGATAATTTTTGCCATTAAAGGAAGGAAATTACTGCTTCGTCCATGCATGCACACATGCTGCGGGACCAGCGTGCTTTCGACTCCTGTCAATCTTCAGAGGACCCTCAAATCAAAGGAGTAAATTTTCTGTGCCGGCTTAGCTAGATTCGTCGTGCCCGTCGTATACTTTCCAAGTTAGTCGTATAGTTTTTCCACTAAGGTTTAAAATGTGAGTTTTTCGGCCAAGAACTCATTCATTTTGGTTACATTTTAAAGAGTGAGAGGTCCCAGTAAGGAGCCAAATCGCCAGTTTAGAGGAAAACTACAACTCTTTGGACAATAAAATCAAGGTTAGAAGGGCCCGCATTCGTGCATGGTAAACCGACTCCTGGAGTCGTGTTACCAATTATAGTTATAATCTTGCCCGTTGCCGAATCGCCAATCAGTAATCACAGTTTTTCGGGCTAAGAATCAGACTTAAGGGCACAAAAACTCTATTTCATTCCAAGAATTCAGCCGTTGAAATCACTCATATTCTCAAGCTCACTCTTCAAGCTTGCTTTTCGAGAGCTGGATACATTTTTAAATAAATAAATCATCAGTTGATTGCCAGTGTTGCGAGATTGGATCAAAACCCATCAGTGGATCGATCAACCAGTTTGGGGTTAAAAACCAATTTCGCGAGTTTAATTCGGAAAATTAATTTTGAGGGCTTGGCTTCCCGAAAAAAAGAACAATTTCGCGGGCAATGACTCGAGGGAAAACCCAATTTCGCGGGTTTGAGTTTGACTCTTCGAAAAGAGCACAACTTCGCTGGTTTGACTCTGGAAAAATGACAATTTCGCGGGTTTGGCCCTTGAATGCATCACCCCGTGGGGGTGATGCATACTCGTCCTCGTCGTGCCCCTGGACGTCCTCATTGCACTCTGCAGCTGCTCAGCCTGTAGAGAGGATACTGAACGTATGCACTGTCGCCGCACGCCAGCCCAATACGTTATAGCGACATCATGAGCCGAAACTGTCGGCCCTGCAACGACTCCCGCCAGGGAAATCAAGCAAACAATTTCAACGGTCTTTCTCAAGGCCACCGAACCCGCCTACCCCGATCGCGACCCGAGACCACGCTGAAGACTCTGTTCTGGAACGCTGGCGGGCTGACTGAGGCCAAGTTCTCCGAGCTCCAACTGCACGTAAAAGAAAAGGACGTTGATGTTTTTGCAGTAGTGGAGGCAGGAGCGGCTTCGGACAGCATCACAAAATTTCAGCATCACGGCTACCAAACATATGCCCTGCCAAGAAGCCGCCAATGCTCGTCAGGCATTCTGCTGGCTGCTAAGGCAACCCTGACTGTGGAGTTTTCCGTATGGAAGGAGATGGGCGACCTTGACAAACTGGAGGCGGTGGAGCTTAAAGTGTGGAAGGGGCGGACCCATCGGCGCCTCTTTTTTGTGTATAACCCTCCCCGCAATAACCCTGATCTGACTTGGCTTGAGGACACTTGGGATCGGCGCTGCATCCTTTGTGGGGACATAAACGCTCCTTCAACTAGATGGGACTATGGGCGCACAGAGCCAGTAGGGAAGACCTGGGAAGACTTTATTGATGAAAACTTGGTTGAGTATGTTGGGACGCCAGATGGGAAGCCCACATTCTTGGCATACACCGGTGCAACATCAAAACCAGATGCAGTGTTGGCCCATTCTTCAATTGCCTCAAGCACTTCCATTGCTCTTATCCCGCCACCAGGTGCATTTGGCCCCCCACCCCCCCGTCGAATTTACCCCCCCCCCCGAGGAGGGGGTAGCCCTCCCCCATTTTTCTCTCGGGCAAGTTCCCCCCTTCACCCCCGCCCCTCTCGAACTTACCCCCCCCCCTTTATTTTTCAGTCCTGATCACATCTGTATATTCCGAACCCTTATACCGACAACATGCCTAAATCACCCCCCCCCTCCACGACGTTCAACGCCCAAATCACCCCCCCCCCCCCCGCGCTCCAAACCCACAAAATCCAGATCCCTAGTGGATCTATTCGTTGTACGACCAAGCAACGATGAGAATCTAGCGAACCCCAAGACGTCTAAGCCCCTTAAACGCCCGGCTGAAAAGCCCAGCACCCCCCCGTCGCCACCACCTCAACCGGCCCCACCCTCCACCTTCGACCCCACCTCCAGCGAAAACACCACCGAGGACACCACCACCATCCCGCAATACATGGCCTATCAGTCGGCCACCTTTTTCAAAGAGACGGGAATACCCGCGAGTCTCAGAGGAGCACACACCATACGGGACGACCTTCTCCACGAGATATGTAACGGGAACCACAACCGCCGTCACCTCATGACACAACAGGTCGACGCGTTGCTCTACCTGGTGGAGGCGGCCACGGCCACGGCCTTCCCACCAAACCGAGGCCCCGCTACAACACCCACCACGTCCTCAACCCCGCCTGCCCCACTCACAACGCGTCAAGAGATTGCCGACGAGATCCGAGCCCAGATCTCGACTGTGATACAGGAGCTGGTCCTGCCCGCGATAAAAGGGATCCTCCCGACAAACCAGCCCCCGAACCCGAGCCTGGCCCCTCTGATGTCGCTGGAGCAACCAGCCCCGCCACAACGACCAACGCGAACCACGTTTGCACAAGTTGCCAAACAAAACATCCCGAAAAGCACCCGAACGAAATCCACCGAACGAGTCCGGTCAGTAGAGCGGACAGTCCAACAGGCGCGGGCAACCATCAAAAAGACCAGTGGGCCGATTCCCAAATCGGAAACGGGCACACAGATCATGCTAAAACCGAGCGACCCCACCACCAAAGTGTCCGACCTCCTCTCGAAACTCCCCACTGCCCGCTCCCTCGGCATAAACATCAAAGGGACACAAATCACGCGAGCTGGAGGTGTCATCATCAAGCTAGACACCACAGAGGACAAGCAGAAGCTGCTTGCCTCCCCAGCCCTAGCCACTGCGGGTCTCAGAGTCACCCCACTCCCGGGGTTACTCCCGAGAATCTTAATCCCGGAAGTTCCCCGCGAGTGGACCCCCGAACAACTCCAAAAAGCCATCCACGAAAACTGCCCCGCAATCCCCGTGAACGACATCGTCCCCCTCTTCCCCAAAACCACACCCGCAACACCGTCCGGCACGGCCACACGTGTGGTGCAGGTCACCCCTGCCGGCCGCCACGCGATCATGACTCTCGGCCGACTCGAGATCCAGCCATGGATCTACGCGACACCGCGGGACCTCATCGAGGCGTCACGATGTTTCCGGTGTCACGGTTTCCGCCACTCAACCGCGTCATGCCCAAGACCCAGGGAAGAGATGATATGCGGGTACTGTTCGATGACTGGTCATGATTTTAAATCATGCCCTAACAAGTCAGGACACCCAAGATGCATCAACTGCGTCAACGAACGACGCGAAAACACCGCACATCACACCCGCGACCATCGGTGCCCATCCCTGATTGCAGCGACCCAACAAGCCTTCCGTCACACGGATTACGGCACAACGGGATCCGCCACCACCGAGGAAAACACCGAACAAATGGACACATCAACCCCGCAACACACCGACATAGCTACCCCGACCAATAATGAATAGACACACATCGTTGAACCACCTCCGCCTTGGACCCTTCCCTCCCTCAACATTGACATCTTGGCACTACAGGAAGTGCCGCGCCTCCCCTCCCAAAACCTTGGTAATAACATCAGGGTAGCGCCCCCCTCATTTAACGCCGAACGAAAAACTGGCCTCGTTGTCACCAATCATAACATCGACGCAGTCTTCATCCCACGTTACTCGACATCCCATGTCACCACAGCACAAATCGGCACCTACACAATTGCGTCAGTTTACATCCCGCCACCATCAACACTCGAACGCGAAATACTCGCCCAAGTGGAAGAACTACTACGCACCTTCCCTAACATCATCATCCTCGGCGACTTCAACGCCTGGGCAACAGAATGGGGATCAACCCGGAACAACGCTAGAGGTCTACACATCCTCAATTTAATAGACACATACAACGCCCGGCTGCACAATAACCCAAACCAAGGCGCCACGTTCGTGGGATCGCTCGGGGAATCCTTCATCGACCTCACTATCACAGCGGGGCACATCCCAGCAACGTGGGAAGCATAGAATAATTACTGTACTAACGTACAGAAGGGGCACTCTCAATAATTGTTGGGGGTACGTGACGCCAAGTGGATAGGCTTCTTCTTGCGGGGGGCTGTTATTATTGTGTCAGGTTATGCTAGGACACCCCTCCCTTCTTGGCATTGAACTCCCCCTTCCCCAAGCCCCTTTATAATTTCGGGTTTTTCTTTATTTTTACATTTCAAATTCCCAGCACTTTGGCCTCTGTGCATAGTAACCTTGAATACTCGATTTTAGTAGCCACAAAATTGACAAAATGGCAAGAAAAAACGAGGAAATAGTCGAGAAACAAAAAAAATCTCGTAAAAAGTCTCCAAGTACTTTTGGAAAATAAATGGTCAACGTCTATTTAAAACAGCAGCAAACAAAAAAAAAGTGTTTTTATTAACAATGCTGCCACCATATGATCACTTTCTCTGTTTACTTATTTTGAATAATATGTTACGTTGGTACGAGTCTAACGGGGAACTTCCCCCCGAATGATTCTTCCCGTCCCGCCGTGAGTGTCACCCCCCTGGTGGGAAGTGTCCGATGACATCGCCACATCGGACCACCGGCTCATCCGATGTTCGGTCCCTTGCATCCCGCGACGAGAGCTACCGCCCAAGGGTTCACCACGGCTCGACTACGCCAAAGCCGATTGGCCCCTCTTCCGGACCCTCATTGACCGCAACATAACACTAGCTTTTCTCCTCGATCCCCTCCTGGCCGACGACTCCATCAACCGAAAGATTGCGGACCTCACGGCAATAATACTCAAAGCCGCCACTCGGAGCACCCCCAAGGTCGCCAATCCCACCAGACCATCGGCCCCTTGGTGGACGCCCGAAGTACAAACCGCACGAACATTAACGCGACAACTCAAACGACGGATACCCTCGCGGACGGGTGAGGATCGAGACAGGGCATATGCACTGTTCGTCCAGCAACGGCGAGAATACAAGAAAACCGTCAGAAGAGAGAAACGACGCTCATGGCGTCAGCTCACCACAGAGGAACTCTCGACCAACATCTGGAGTTTCCCATACCAGATGTACAAAGGTAGATGCTGCCCGAAAGCGCTCCTAACGGCGACACCACAAGACCCTCTGTGCCCTACTTGCGGGACTCTTCCCCATGGATGACCCCAATAGTGACACGGACGAGGACAGACAAATACGCGCGGCGATCGACGAACCACCAGCGACGCCTGATGCACCACCGTGGACAAAGGACGAGGTAGCCGCAGTTTTTGCGACGAGCCCCCTTAATAAGGCCCCAGGCCCCTCCAGATTGACCGGAAGGATGCTTAGAAACCTACCCGAATCAGCGATTGATGTCTTTACCACCATCATAAACGAATGGCTTCACACCACATACTTTCCATCGTCATGGAAACGGGGAATAGTAAGCCTACTCCTAAAGGACACTGGACGCGACAGAGCCGACCCGTCCAGTTATCGGCCAATTACCCTGCTTTCTGCTGAAGCTAAATCCTTCGAAATGCTCATAGTCAACCGATTACCACCCACGGTCTACGACCACTGCCACCGATGGCAATTTGGAGGGATCCCCGGACGGTCAACCGAACACGCCATTCTAAACCTTCGCAGCCAAATCGAAGACGGGCCCCACCGCATCACCGCCGTGGTCTGCTATGACGTGATCGGCGCCTTTAACGCCGTCTGGTGGCCAGCTCTTCTCGCTGAGATACGAGCAGCCTCCGTACCGCGAAACATCTACCTGCTCCTCCGGAGCTATCTCAACAACCGCCACGTCAGGCTCAGCCACGGTGGTGTTACTGCCGAGCGAGAAATCACGTGCGGGTGCCCGCAGGGAGCAGTTCCCACATGCCTCCTTTGGGCCCTAGGCTTCGCCCCTCTCCTTCGTGACCTTGAGGCGGCAGGGTTGGCAGCCACTGCGTTCGTTGACGACTTGGCTATAGTCGTCTCCGCCCCGGATCATCATCGATTCCGGCAAGAATTCCGCCGCATCGACGAACTCGTCACATCCTGGTGCGACACCCGTCGCCTGAAAATTAACTACGCCAAGTCGTCAACCACTATCTTCCGCGGAACACAGCACTTCCCAGCACAACATCACCTCATCACGCACCGCAACCAAAGAATGCCACTGACGACATCCATGCATTACCTGGGAGTGACCATAATGCGCTCAGGACTGCCAACCATGCATATCGCGCACCTAGCAAACACCACAACCCCCACGTGTGACTTCCTACGAGGAATCTCTGGCTGTGGGTGGGGGCCTACATTCCAAAAAAGGCTCCTATACTACAAAGCAGTGTTCGTCCCACGAGTGGCCTACGCGTGTGCTCTGTGGTGGCCGCGGGCACGTCGAGCACAACGCCAACAACTGCGCAGCTTACAACACCGGATCCTGATTGCAGCACTCCGCGCCTACTCCACAACGGCACACTTAACACTCCATGTCATTGCTGGAGTCCTCCCACTTGACATCGAGCTCGATGTACTGGCGGCCTTGCGCGCCCGGAAACTAGGCACAAACCACCCGTTACCATCATGGCTACAGCCTGCCATCACGCCGCCATCCAGGAATGGCAACGCGAATGGTCAACCGCGGTGACTGGACGTCACACCTTCGCCATCATTCCTGACGTGAAAGAACGCCTGCGCTGGAAGTGGTGCTTTCTAAACTACCCTGCCGTGCAGCTTCTCTCGGGTCACGGCTCCTTAAACGGAAAGCTCCACTTCCACCGCCGACGGGACAGCCCTGACTGCCCATGCGGGGGCGAGGCCGAAACGGCGGAACACGTAATTCTTCGCTGTCCGCTATACCAACGTCAACGAGATCGGTGGCAAATCCCCAACGATCTCAGAAACCTCGGCCCGCCGCTTCCTGTGCTTCGCCAACGCGTGGTGCAGTCAGCGCGGAACAGGCCCGAACATCGGCACTAATCAAGCGCAACTGGATACCCAGTCTACCGACGACTGAATCCCCGCGAACAACCACATCGACCGACGCTCTCTCCAACATTACCAACAAAGAACAGCTCGCCGGTAGCACTATGCGCTCATTTCACGGGTATCTCTCCTCGCCCAACTTTACCACCTGTAAAACTCCCCACCACCAAGCGGTCCACACCGGTAACGCACCAGCCTTGACCAGCTGGTGTGGCTGACGGGGAGCGGAGCGAGGATAACCAGGACTTGCGCACGTGCCGGGTCACTTCCCGGCCGTCATTTCACAGGCTTAATCCTGGTCATGTGCCTTTCAAGGCATCAAGCCAGGGCGGGAAGAAGGCACAATCCTGGTTTCCATCATAAGCAGAGCACCCTCGCTGTATTTGTCGATTTCAAAACCGCCTTTGATCATGTTTATCGGGAGAAGCTGGTACAAAAACTTTTCAGTATGGGGCTAAGTGGTCGGCTATTTTCTACACTCAGGTCTTTTCTGGCTCAGAGGTTCATCAGAGTTCGTTACCAGGATGAGACATCATCATTCAGGCAGACCCGAAATGGTGTTCCTCAGGGTGCTGTCCTAAGCCCAGTGCTTTTTAACATTATGATCAATGATGTGATCTCTGCAGTTTCCTCTGTGCCAGGAGTGAACGCGCTTCTCTATGCTGATGACCTGGTTGTGTGCGGGCAACGTCAAGTTCCATTCCAGCGCTGGAGTCTGCCCTGAATATTGCGTTAGGACACCTCTCAGACCGGGCAACTCACAACGAGATGGAGGTAAACACACTCAAGACTGAATTCCAGCTCTTTACACTATCAACCAGGGCCCATTCTGTCTCGCTGACGCTTGATGGTGACGTTTTGAGGCAGACCAACTGTGCCACCTACCTCGGGATCAAGTTGGATTCACGGCTGTCATGGAACGCCCATGCTGAAATTAGCGCTTCGAAGGGAATCAAGAGGTTGGGCCTCCTCAAGCGGCTTACTGGCACAAAGTGGGGAGCTAAGTAGGATGTGCTGGCAATGGCCTATAAGTCTTACGTGAGATCCACAATGGAATATGGAAATGAGCTTCTGGTTACCGCCTCTGATTCAGCAGTTCGGAAGATCGACGTTGCTCAGAACCATGCATTAAGGATTATCACTGGTGGAGCCGTGTCTATCCCAATTCCTGCAATGGAGTTGCAAACAGAAATTGAGCCGCAAAAGTTGAGGCGGGAGTCAGCTGCCCTGGCACTAGATGAGCGACTAAAGAGGAACAACGTTGGGTTTTGGCAGTCCTACACTCCTGCAGCAGAACGTTTGCTCTCTCAAACGACGTACCTTTCTAAGGTTGAGTCCCTACGAGAAGAGTATGGCCTTACCGACCTACTTTTCAACCCAGAACCCTTCCCGTCGGCTAGGGATCGGGTTCCTCGCTGCACTGCCGACTACTTTCTAACGTTGACCTCGCCTGTATCCAAACAGAGCACCCCCGCTACCGAGTTAAAATCCCTTGCCTTGGAGACCATGCACACCCGCTTCCCCGAAGATGAATGGTTGCGAGTGTTTACTGATGGTTCAGCAACTGGAGGAAGGCGGAATGGTGGTGCGGGAGTGTACTCGGCAATAAGAACCATCGCAGCTCCAGTTGGTGTAGTTGCAAGCAATTTTGACGGAGAAATACGTGCCGTAGTAATAGCACTTGATTTGCTTCTGGGAATTGATTTTTCCCGAGCAGTCATTTTGTGCGACTCCCAAGCAATTATAGTCAGCCTCTGTACCAATGGCCAGACTGACTCCTGGGATGTTTTGAGGGGAAGGCGCCTGCTGGAGCAGCTGCTGACGAGGGGAGCTATTGTGGATCTTCAGTGGATCTCCTCTCACGTCGGCATCTGGGGAAACGAGTGTGCTGACGCACTAGCCAAGGAGGGCTCCCAGATGGCCATGCCAGATGCGCCAGTCAGTTTTGTTGCAGCAAAGTCGCTTATTAAATCATGTGTAAATGACAAAGCCCGGCGAGCCCACGAACGTTTGGCTGAGGGAAAGCAGTGGGCTGCTCTCCTCAACCCAAGTAATCGTGTCCCTGCCGACCTCTCCCACCATGAATCCGTTGCGGCATTCAGAACCATCACAGGACACGATTACCTCAATGCACACCTCCACAGACTCCGGATGTTAGATGACCCAGCCTGCTCCCTCTGCAGCAGTACAGAGCCAATGACTTCGACCCACCTTTTTGACTGTCCGCAGCTTGCGGATGTACGACAATCTTTTTCCAATGACGACACCAAGTGGTCGAGAATATCTATGCTATATTGGGCTGCCAGAGGTCTCTTAATGGCTCAACAGCCGTGACCGCTCGGCGTAGGGAAAAAAAAAAAAAAAAAAAAGGCCCTTGAAAACCTAATTATCAATGTCAAGTTTTTTTTTGTTTTTTTTTTCTGAAAAAAAAAAAAAAAAAAAAAAAAAATCTTAAGGGCCACCATCTTCGACAACGAAATTCATGGGTTCGGCTCTACAAGGAAGAAATTTCGTGGGTTTGACACTTCAAAAAATTAAT
This sequence comes from Corythucha ciliata, assembly GCA_038030265.1. Classification (NCBI taxonomy): domain Eukaryota; kingdom Metazoa; phylum Arthropoda; class Insecta; order Hemiptera; family Tingidae; genus Corythucha; species Corythucha ciliata. The sequence goes on from CM075937.1 coordinate 54,139,773, forward strand.
TTTGCCGTGGATCCCGGAGGATCAAAGAGATTAATTTTGTGGATTTAGCCGTGGGAAAAAATAAATTGACAGCTTTCGGCTAATCTATAAAACTTTCACGGGTCAGGCTCTTCAAAAAAGAAAGTCGTGTTTGTCTCACGTTATACATTCTTACGAGATCGGCCCTTCCAAAACGTCAATTTGGCCCTTCAAAAGGCAATTTCGCGAGTTTGTCTCGTGCTTCAAAACCAATACGTCAGGTCTTGGCTTGAAAAGGTCAATGGAGGAATTTCCGACTTTTTTTTTATTTTTATTTTTTTTTCGGTAGAGAATGCTGAAAGAAACATGAAACGAAAAAAAAAAAAATTTTTTAAAACAATTTTTGACACCTAAACAATTTTTTAAAAGGCTTAGGAAAAGCTTTGGCGGGAGGGGGGTGGTCTACGTCACATCTCTGCTCCTTCTCTCAGTCCGTGCGAGCGCTTACTGTCTTCGCCCTTCGGTAGGTTCCTTATTAATCCTTTAGATTCTTCCTGTCCTAGTGTTCTGAGTGAAGGGTGTGAAAATGTATAAATATTGCATTGTGCCTCATTGCACATCAACTTCGAAGAAAAATCCAGAAAAAATATTTTTATCTTTGCCTCGAAACCCCAAAATAAGAAGAAAATGGAGCATCGCAACAAGGAGGAGACAAGGGGACCTTTCAGAGAAGACGACTTGTCACGTTTGCGAAGATCATTTCAATGTAAGCTAATACATACATTATAGGCCCTTTTACACGTACGAGCTTGGACAGCGGGACTGGACGTCGGGCCTGACCTCCGAGCCTGGCCCGCGCGCCTCAAAAATCGGCTCGTCGCCCAAGCCCGCGGGCCTGGACCGTCCTTACAAAAAGCTGCAAAAAACGGGACACTCCTGGCCCGCGGGCCTGGCTTGCGATCATCATAGACGTCGGGCGAAACCCGCTCGTGAAAACAGATACCCGCCGATTTTTCCTCGGGCTTGGCGCGATCATCCAGGCTCGCTGGAGCGTTGGCCAGGTCAGCGGTCTCGAGAGGCCAAGCCGCCGCGTCTAGTGGTTTTCAAGCTGGTTGTGAGTTCGTTCGGGGGAAAATGGAACGTGGAAACGCGGAACGTTTACGTTTACAACTTGAATGGTTATTTGCTTTCAACAATTGTGTAAACATTTTGGAAGATATGGGACAAAAGGGAAAAAGGGTGTGGGTGAAGAAATGGATGAAGAAAAGGCAGACCCGCGGACAACTTTCGCTCCTCAAAGAGCTGGAAAATCACCATGAGGACTTTATCAACTATCTCCGGATGGATATTCATTTGTTTGGGAGTTTGTTGGACGCCGTTCGTCCATACCTCATCAAGCAGGATACTGTAATGAGGGAAGCTCTGTCACCAGAGGAAAAACTTGCAGCAACTCTTCGATACTTGGCAACGGGAAGATCATACCGAGATCTTTGTTTCTCAACTCGAATATCTGTATCCAGCTTATCAGAAGTCATCCCGTGGACAAGTCATCCGTCAACAAAACAAAACAGTGGTAGATAACGTGGGAGCCGGAAAATAACCTGATAACAAGAGCGCGGGAAAGGCCTGCGGGCCTGGAGCGACCGTGTGGATAAAATGGCTCGACGGTTGGCATGGCGGGTCCGAAGGCGCGGCCGAACGAGCCGTCGGAAGGGGCTGATGTCTCGGCTCGCGGGTCTGAACCTCGAGCCTCTCTCGTTTACACGATCACGCCCGGCCCGCGGTTTAAGCCCATTTTGGGGCAAAAACCCCTTGGCCCGACGGGCTGCGCGCCCGTGTAAAAGGCGTTTATAAGTTGCATGCGTGTGCATAGCAAATTAATTAGTTCAAATTTATAAGGCAATGACGCCTCTCTTGTTAAAAAAACAGCTAGTATTTTTCTTTAAAGGTTCTGTCTTTTTCAAAGAGAGTTGATCATTAAGTAAACTATGTTTCGCATTAATTTATCTATTTATCGTTTTATTTCTGATAGCTGGATGAAGCCGTCGAGAACATCACCCAATACCGTTTGGGGTACGCTCAGCGCGTTTATCCCAAAAAAGGTCTGTGAATCATTATTCTTCAGTGGCTGTTATAACGTATAGAAATTAACGTTTTTCTTTTTATGCTTAGGAGTTGTTCCCCATAAATTTGACTGCCAAAAAGATCGCCGTACAGCTCATGAATCGACGCAAAAAGTCCGAAGCCTGGCGAAAAAAAGGAAAATTCTTGAAATTTTGGAAGAACAACAGCTACCCAGTTGTTCGACGGGGGACATTCAGCCTTCTTTGGGCCGAAAGAGTCAGCAGAAGAGTCTGAAAATGTTCAACCTTGTGAACCCGAGATCCAGGAGAAGTTGAAAGATGCCGCCTGTCAAGCCCAAAATCTCGGCAAAAACGTGTCTTGTCAAACCGATGCCTATTTGTTGACAACCAAACATTTCAAGGACGACAATGAAAGCGTATGCTCTGCAGCTGATTCTGGGTCGTCTTTCAGGCCTAGTTCACCAGATTCTCAGTGTTACACGGAGAGAGTAGACGCATTAAGGGTTTACAATACCGTAAATTTCATTAGGAAAACTCAAAAAATTTTCTTAGGTTCAACCGATTTGTACATCTTTCAATGTCTAGCCAAATGTTTGAGGGTAAATGTGAACATGGTTTATTTGTGTATCACCAAGATTCGAAATAACCATCAACTGGATCTGCTCGCTCACGATTTCAGTCTGTCGAAAAGTGAAGCTAGTAAATTAATCACAAAATTAACCCCACAAATAGCTCAACTTTTAAAAAAACTGATATTTTGGCCTGATCCAGACATTATAAAAAATAATCTAGCTGTTGAATTTTGGGCCCGATATTCTAACGTCGAGTCAATAATCGATTGCTTCGAAATAGAAATTCAAAAGCCCAAAAACGTCGTTTCACAGGCTCTTTCTTAGTCAGAGTACAAAAAATGCAACACTATCAAGTATTTAATTTCATGTACACCGGATGGCTTTATAAATTTCATCTCCAAGGGATACAATGGACGAATAACCGACGTAAAAATCGCCCAAGTAAGTGGATTATCTCAGCAGCCTAAAACGAGGGACAACTGTTATGGCAGACAGGGGGTTCAAATCACTTGAGCCGTTGCTGAATAAAGAAGGCTGTTTTCTAGTTCGTCCACCAAGTGCACTGAAAGAAATTTCGTTAACCATACGATGGTTGAAAGTTATTTAGTTTCTACAACCTAATTGTCATTATAAATGCCAAAAAAAGTGTTCCTTCAACAAATAGCTTTAAGCAAAATAGCTATACAATTATAGTAGAAACCACGCCAGTGAGTTCAGTCAGATTATTGTTAGGTTCACTATTTAGTGATGGTGAGTTAGCTGTACAAATGAAGTGGCTTTGAGAACTAAACAGTTCTGGTTCTTTAGCTGAAAGTATTTTACCTTTAACTTTACAGATAGGTGTTCGTTAATATAAAAACAGTTAACGTTTAACAAGAAAATAACCTCAACTATACAGATAGTAAAAGTAACCCAAGTTAGTTGTGTGAACTACGCTTGGTTGGCGAAGCCATTACAGAATTGTTGAATTCTGCTGAACTTGTAGTTTTTAACTAAACGAGATGGTAGATTCATCTAGACCCTAGCTAAAGGCAGTTCATGTGGAGGGGAGGTCTAGGAATTTGATACTGCGAGCCCACTGGTTCTTCAGTATAGTAAAAGAAATACAACACGACGACGAGTGTTAGCATCGATAATCCGAATTTGTTTGTGCTTGTGGCTTGTGCAATATGGATACAGATGTTAGAGAAATTCTGGAGGCGTGGGGACTATCTTCTTACATTGACACGTTTCGTGGTAAGTGCATTCATATGACACACCGATAATTGCATGCCTATCATTTTTGACCCATGGGTTCATATATTTGTTTGAGCCACGAAAGCATATTGATTTGTTAAAATAATATAGGCCTCCTGGGGCCTTATTCTGTAACGAGATTGAAACATTGCTTGGTAGAAACATTAAAATCTCATTGATGAAATTAAGAAACCTGAAATTTTTTTTTTTTTTTTAAATCGAATTTGGATAGTGAACTATAATGCTTTGCTTTCGAGTTGCGACTTTTTAAGAGCTTTTCCCCGAGAGAGCAAAGTTGTACCCAAAAACCGGCTGTTTCCCAGCTTGAAATGCACTTTCTTGAAAAAGTGATGGCAGTTTTGAAATCAACGGAAAGTGTTCCACGGGTAAAGGGCAATATCAATCTTCAAAGTTGTCAAAGACTCCTTGAAATGATTAATACTGAGTTTCCACAAATATCTCTGTGGATTGTCAAACGTCACAAAAACTTCTCCATTTTCTCAGCTTTCTAACAGTGTATAACAATTTAAATTATCCTATTTCTTCCATGGGAAATGTTGAGACAAAACGAAAAAAATCATGGCACATACTGTTCATTTTTGGACAAAGTTTAGGAGGGGGGGGGGGCTAAAAAGTTGATCCTCATGAGTAATGAATTTTCTGAGGACGACATACGGCTGTGTGAGTCAAGAAAATATTTAGTAGACCAAATAATTCATGAATTCGGTGCTTTTTAATATGTACCCATAACTTACTCGTTTTAAGCCCAAAAATGAATCCTGTGCTATGATTGGTTTCGTGTCGTCTCAACGTTCCCCATGGAAGGAGTAGGGTAATTCAAATCGTGTGTAAACCGTCAGGAAGCTGAGTAAATGGAGAAATTACCGTGAGGTTTGGCAATCTGCAGAGCTATTTGTGGAAATACGGTACGATTCTTTTTAAACAGAAAAATTCTCGATTTTTCGCATTAGTGAGACAAAATCACCACATTTCTTGGATAGGCTTTGACAACTTTGAAGATTGACATTTCTCTTTCCCCGTGAAAAACTTTCCGTATATATTTCAAAACTGCCACCACATTTTCAGAAAAGTGCATTTCAAGCTGGGAAAAAGCTGGTTTTTGGATAAAACTACTCTTTCTCGGAAAAAATATTTGAAAAAATTATAACTCAAAAGCAAATCATGATATGCCATTTACAAAAAAATGTTTTATTCCATGTTTGGTGTACTTTAACCCAAAAATGTGTGTACAACCCAACAAAGGCCACCCTGCCCCAAGTAACACAAGAGCTCCGGTAAGCGAAGATCGTGTAGGTTTGAGCTTCCTTAAAATTTGTGTAGAGCTTCAGTGCAGAAGAAGTATACTACCGAAGCTGGAACTTCTTTAATGACTTGTGTAAAGCATTATGGAAGTTATACTGACAGGTATAACAGCGGGACATGATTTCAATTTCCATTGAGCTTCGGAAAGGCTTCACCATTCATATTTGAACTTCTGTTGCTCTTCCCTCAGTCAATGTAACCGAAGCAGTGGGAAGAAATTAGGTTAGTTCCAGGACTACTTTTAAAGAAGTCTTATGGAAGTGGGCATCCATTAGACTTCTTTTAGAATGCTTGCAGCAAGCTTTACCCAAGTTTCACAAGAACTCCGGTATGAGCGAAGATCGTGTAGGTTCGAGCTTCCTTAAAATTTGTGTAGAGCTTCGGTGCAGAAGAAGTATACTACCGAAACTGGAACTTCTTTAATGACATCTGTAAAGCATTATGGAAGTTATACTGACAGGTGTAACAGCGGGACATGATTTCAATTTCCATTGAGCTTCGGAAAGGCTTCACCATTCATATTTGAACTTCTGTTGCTCTTCCCTTAGTCAATGTAACCGAAGCCGTGGGAAGAAATTAGGTTAGTTCCAGGACTATTTTTAAAGAAGTCTTATGGAAGTGGACATCCATTAGACTTCTTTTAAACTGCTTACAACAAGCTTTATCTTGCTTCATAAAGCCTCTGTAGCATACGCTATAGAAGCTTCTCTTCGACTCACCTGATTACCAAATCATTTTTCACTTTTGTCTGTGCTGTGACGTGGTAGTGTGGCGCACGGAACGACGCACGGAAATTTGGTCCAGTCATCTGCTGGATTTCCGGGCTTTTTGAAAGCATTGATCTTGGCGCTCTTAGGTGGCCAAAAAAGCAATCCGTCTTTCTCCAATATTGATGGAACTGCTGTAATTTTCAACTCCCCCTTTTCAATAGTTTGGACGATCTTGAAAGAAAAGCCTGCTTCCTCTTTTTCGTCCATTTGTGTTAATCAGTTCCCGGAAAACAAGAAAATACATAATTAACATCAATTAATTGTGTTATACGCATGTAAGTACACACGGGTGTTTCAGAATAACTACAAAAAAGTAAAATGGCTTAAAATATATGTAATTGATTTGCAATCAAAAAAGCCAAATATATCATGGTCCGAAACTCAATAGTTTCCGAGATATGATTTTTCAATCGTTATTTAGAGCAGTATCTCGCTTTTCTCAATAAAATGAGATTTTGTCGTTTCCAAACGAACTTCTGGCGCCGGATTTGCAAAGAACACATTTTTTTTCTGTTAGGAATGACAGTTTCCGAGAGAATGAGCCATTTTTTATCACCACGACACCGGCTCAAAGCTGCGCAAACTGGAAAATTCTCAATTTTGTGATAGAAGTCAACACTATAATAGCGTTTCCCATTTGCCATCTCTTCACTGGCACGTGGAGTGTATGTGACGTCATTGCACTGGCAATAAACATGTAAACACCTGGTGTGCTGTGGCTTCAAATGGAGCAGTTTTAAGCTATAGCTTCGTCATTATTTCTTCCTCCGTGCGGTTTATCTGTTATAAACCTAAAGTTAGGTTTACTTGCACCGTCTAATTTCTCGAGGCAGAAAATGTTGTACAAGCACTGTGCTAGCGCAGGTTGCCGTGGCAAATGGAGCAAAATCTCAGTTACAGTGGTGCGATTCAATTGAGAAATGGAGCGCCAAAATTCTTATTAGGACAACAACAGTGTGCACCATCGTGGAATTCTCTTGCAAATGGTTAACGCTATAGGTAAATCACGATGCACAAAAACGTCATGGTGATAAAAAAGGACTCATTCTCTCGACAACTGTCATTCCTATCAGTAAAAACGTGTTATTT
>CM075937.1:54147304-54359270 GCA_038030265.1 Corythucha ciliata
CTGTTAACAAGGACCGGCACCGATCTTTTTTCATTTTTTTAAGATAACGACGGCGATCCTTCCATCGATAGTCCCCCAGCGTAGTCACTTAAGTTCCATTTTACGTAATTTTGATGCCTACCAAGCCATCAAGACTGAGTTATTGAAAGAAAACGCATTTGGAGCAACTCAGCAAGCTTCCAATGTAGAACTTAAATGAACGGGTTAACGGGGCAACCAGGAAAAGATATCACTGTTTATCAAAGCTGTCAAAACATTGCCGATGGTAGCAACAACTTAGCTCTCACCAGAGGCACAGTCCGTTTAGCAGTTAAGTTGGTTACCGGAGATCTAAACGAACAACTCCTTATCAGAGGGATTTCGTTGATGAGTTGAACGCAATTTATTATCAATGCGTTATCAGCTCGTTGAACGGTTTTCCCGTTGATGAGTTGGTTTGTTGAAGAGCTGGTTTGTTGATGAGTTGAGGGCCCCCCGAAGGTAGACCTCATTTGCGACCGAAATCACCACATACACCATGGTCCGAAAATCAAAACCCTTCCAGATATGATTTTTCTAACGATTTTTAAAGGCTTACATCATTTTTTTAAACTAACTGCGAGAAACTCGAATTCAATTTGAATTGTTGCAACTTTTGGTGATGGATTCGGAAAAAGCTCACTATTTTCTGTCAGGATTAGCAATTTTCGATAGACGTTAACTATTTTATGTGCCCTTAAATGCCGCTTAAAGTCGTGCGAATCGGGGATTTTATTTTTTTTCAAAGAACGTCAGTCCCCGTTTCCGTTTGTCCGCATTGAATCTGCGTGTACGGACAACCCGTGATTCAGAAAAACACCTTCGAAATGTCCTTTACAAAAAATAGTCATAAGCGTTTTCTTAGTTGATTGGTGAGTTTTCGTCAGAAATGACCATTTTTTAGAAAAAATTATGATTTTTCTCTTCAAAATCGCTTGTTTTGATATGAAAAAATCGATCAATCCTTGTTATTTTAACACGCTAAAAAGGTATAAAACCACATCCAAAGCTATCCTTGGAGTGGAATTCAATTTGTGAGCCTACCAAAGTATCAAAAAATGTCGCTCCGGCACCTGGGTGTCCGGTAAAGTGCATTACACTACTACAAGTTTCGACGTTTTTAGTTATTTAGCAATTATCCAGCATGAATTGACATTTCACTTTGTAACTCTACATTTTTATAGCCATTCTTGCTGAATAATCGCTAATTAAGTTAAATTAACGAAATTCGTATATCGTGAAATGTACTCTATCCGACACCCCAGCTGCCGGAGCGACATTTTTTGTTACTTTGGTAGGCGTGCATAATCAGTTCGATTCAACGTATAGCTTTGGATAAGGTTTTAGTGCTTTTTATCACGCTGAAATCACAAAACTTGGTCAAATTTTTCAGGTCAAAACAAGTGATTTTGAAGAGAAAAATCATTATTTTTTCTAAGAAATCGTCATTTCTGACGAAAAATCACCAATCAACTTAGAAAATGCTTATGACTATTTTTGTAAAGGACACTTTGAAGATGTTGTTTTTCTGAATCACGGGTTGTCCGGGCACTCAGATCTAGTGTGGACAAACAGGGTCTGACTTTTTTTCGAAAATAATAATATCCCCGATTTGAACGACTTTGAGCCGCATTTAAGGGCACATAAAATAGTTAACATCTATCGAAAATTGCTAATCCTGACAGGAAATAGTGTGCTCTTTCCGAACCCATCATCAAAAGTTGCAAAAATTCAAATTGAATGCGAGTTTTTCGCAGTTAGTTTCAAAAAAATGATGTAAGCCTTCAAAATTGTTAGAAAAATCATATCTCGAAGGGTTTTGATTTTCAGACCATGGTGTGTACGGTGATTTCGGTGGCAAATGAGGCCTACTATCATCCAAAAATTTTTGTCACACTTATCCCTTTCCACCCTGTATTGCTTGTTGTTAGAGAATAGCCCCCCCCCCCCCAAGCCACAATAGCCGGGAATGAGCGTTTTTCGGCGATTGGTTCCTTGATACCTTCAAATTCACGGCCATGTAAAGCTCGAAACTTGAATTTCACTCCGCGGGGGGGCGACGCCCCCTCAGGCTAAATTCCGGAAGGCCGGCTGCCCCCCGGTTCCGCCGCCACTGGCTATGAAGGGACAAAATTACACTTGAACCTCCCAAGCAGCAACAAAGTGGATGTTTCATTCAAAAATCCTGAAACATCAATTCAACACGAAAAATAGACCTCTTGTGAGGTAATTTTGGCCTATAGACTGACTGATTGGTTTCGGAAAGGGTTACTAACAAAATTATGAGTTCCTAACGCGTTAAAGAGGTAATTTTTCTGGTAACGAATTAACGAGCTAACGTTTTAATTATTAATGATGTCAGGGGGCCTATTCTCTAACAACAAGCAATATTTTTTTCGCCAGCCATGTGTCTATTTCATTCATTTGTTTGAAGAAAATTAATGAAATGAACATATGACTGCGAAAAAGCTATTGCTTCGGAGTTACAGAATAGGCCCCCAGGTCGATGACCACAAGTAAAGCAGTACTACCGGTAATGTCCTATAATTGACAATACATCTGATCAATTTGCGCTCTCGTTTGGTGGGAGGGGGGGGGGAGCAAATCCTGCTGAATTTATTTTTAATGGGTCAGCCCTGTGAAATATTTACGTTTTGAAAAGAGCCAGACCACCGGAATTGCTCTTTAAAATGAGCCAACACACGCCGGAATTATCGTCTTAGGAGAGAGAAAAAAAAGTGTGCAATCCCCTGAAATTGGATTTTTTAGGGAGCCAACCCCGCGAAATTGGCTTCTGACAGTATGACCTGCCAGATCTGCGGAAAAAAACTGGCACAATTTTTTTTTTTTAAGACACCGAAGACGTAGTTGGGTTCCGTGAGCGTCAAATCCGTAAACTTTGGGTATCGAAAGTGCCAAACTAGCAGAATTACTTATATTTGAATGACCTGCAGTGGGGCTGTTGGTTCCCCAAGTCCCGGCAATATTTGTCCCGTCGACAAGTTAAAACATCGGGAGCCCCCTCCTCAACAACCTTCGAGGAATCACCCGCTAAGGAAGACGAAAAAAGAAAAAGGAGTGGTAAAAAGACTATACTTTAGTCCAAAACTCTGTTCAACCTCTTCTTCAAGTCCCTCGAAGGCCGGGCCTTCGTTGATTTATCTTCACTTTTGGCTTTAATGAGAGGTGAATTAATCAAGACTGACGGTGGTTGGGGGGGGGGGAGCGGCGGCAAGAAAGATGGCAGAGCGTTTAGAGGATATCCCAAGGGATAGTTCACATTTCTTCCCTTCCAACCCCCCACCACGTCAAGTCTCATTCGTCCCACTTCCCTTTTTCAACTCCTTCCCGGAACAAGGTAAAAAGAAACTCTAAACTATTCTTTAATTGACCCTTACTTCTTTCAACTTTTTTTTGTTAGCCATCCTTTTTTAGCCTTCCCAAGTCTTTTCTAGTTTTCTTTCGCTCCCAGTTCAAGTATTAAAAACACAATGAGGTCGAAGGGAAGCAACTAGTTGTCTCAAACTGACAAGGAACCGACTACTATTTTCTTTTTTACGCTGCAGTCTTGAATCTTTTTAGTTGCTTTGATAACATAAAAGATTCTTCTTCGAAAAAACTTTTCATTACTTCCACAACATTCGAGAATTTTTTTAAGAATAAGGAGTGAAGTCCCCGTGACAGGTTCAATGGATTAACCCCCGCCCCCCTCACCCCCACCACACCGTGCCTCATCAACGCCGTAACACTGATCGACGTTTAATTGGGTTAAAAATGTTACAAACTCGTGGCAGGAATAAAGACAACGCCCGAATTAATCTGTTGAAGTTTGAGGATACCGTTAGATTTGACTGCCGTCATGACCTAACAGACAATTCCCTTTTTTTTATATTTCTTTTTAGAGTGATTGAAGCGAGAGGAGGTCATTAAATTATCTGTTGATGCGACGTTATTTCCTTATATCGTTCCACTCCCGAGTCAAGTCAACATTGATTGATTTTTTAAACATTTTGTGTGTTTACAATCCCAAAAAAGATAGTTCGGGGGAGCGGGGGGGGGAGCATTCACAAGTTTATTGTTCATTACAAGTCGCGCTAGCTTGTCATTTTTTTTTTTGTCGCGCTGTCAATCGAAATAGCCTGACGCGTCGTTAAAAACTGGCGAGAAATGAAAGTCAAAATTGAATAAATTACAATTTCACAAGTCACGGTGTAGCAATCTTAGCGAATCAACAGAGATTTTATGATCCGTTTGAAATTGAGTTTTGAGCATGTCGTGGATAAAATTTTAAAAAATGATTGTCCAATTCTCATCGAATCCGATAGATTATACCGAATCCCCATAAAAACCGATAACTTCCCACCAAATTCCTTGATTTACAAATGCCAGAACAATTATACGGTTCCAAGCGTCACTCTCCGTGTTATATTTTCACGCACAAAGGGGAATCGTTGATCGCGTAAATTGCCCCGGCTTATAACGACAACATATTAAACTCATGCAAACTCACTTTTCGGTTTTGTGTCAATCAGGGATTGTGAACTCGAGGGGGTTCAAACTTCAAAATCAGTCATCAGTTCGACAATCAAAACAAAACGAAACGAACTATATTTTTCTCTTTTAACAAAACAGCTAAAAACCACGCACATGGCTTTTCATTTTCATTCCCACGTGAGTCTTCTGCCAACATAACCTTGTGGCTTTTTGGGGGAGGTTTTTTCCAAGTTATAAATTTAGCGGTTCTCAACACTCCGTGAACAATTATGGTTTGTGAGCTCCATGGTCAATATTTATTCCAAACTCCAATATTTCTATTAGTTAAAACTAAACTTGTAGACCATAAACTTCATTGATGTGGTTTTTTTTTGTTGAATGCATTTCGGGCATTCAACAAAAGAGGTAGAAGTGTCGCCCAAGAAATCGGCCAAGTAAAACACATTTGCGACACCATGTGCAGACCACAACCAAACAGGTCTGATGTCAATGGCCTTTATCAAGGCGTGGACAACATCCTGCTGAAGATGATCTTCTGGAACGCAGGAGGCTTAACTCAAGACAAGTGTATCGAGCTGACGAATATCATACACTCCAACAAAGCCGACATCTTCGGGGTAGTGGAAGCTGGAGCATGTACAGACCGTCTGGAGTCCTACCAGGTACCAGGATACAGCATCTTTGCCCTACCGAGAGCTAGGCGAGTGGCCTCTGGAATTCTTGTTGGCGTGAAAACGGCCTTAGTAGCCGACTTCACCGTGTTGAAAGAGGCGGACACAAATGATGGCCTCGAAGCCGTGGGACTGGATGTCTGGATGGATGCCTGCCGCCGGCGAATAGTGATCCTGTACAACCCTCCATCCAATGTACCCAACCTTGGATGGTTGGAAACTGCTTGGACATCCAACACAGTTGTCTACGGCGATTTCAATGCCCCCTCCAGCAGATGGGGATATAGCAGGACAACAGCGGCAGGCAAAGCCATTGAGGAATTCATTGACGATAGCCCGGTTGAGGTGATTGAGAACGAGGGAAGCGTGCCCACTTTTCATGCGTACAACGGGGGAACTGGTCACCCGGATCTCATCCTGGCCCACTCCGCACTCAGGGATTGCCTGGAACACTATATGTGAGGCCGGCGCCCGGCGTCCTTGGACACAAATTGATGCACCTTGCCTGGAAGGGAGGATCGCGCGCGGATACCCAACCAAAAGCTGCAGTGTGGAACCTAAAGAAGGCTGATTGGAAGCGGTTTACAGTAAAATGCGAGGAATTGCTGTGTAATGTCGACCTTACAGGAAACATTGATACATGCTATCGCAAACTGAGCACTGCAGTGCTGTGAAGCGCAATGGACTCTATTCCGCGGGGCTGGGTCAAAAACGCAAAGCCCTTTTGGAATGAAAGATTAGGGGAATTGAGGGATGCAAAAAATACTGCCGACACACTGTATGAAACCCATCCTACACAAGACAACAAAACGAAACTAAAAGCTGCCGCCGCCAAGCTTAAGAACGAGATCCTGCAGTCCAAGCGAGGATCAGTAAAAACTTTCATAGAGCAGCTGGATTACAGGAAATATGGAGTGAAGGCCCACCGGTACGTCTCGAAACTGTGGGAAACGGGGAGCCCCCATAAACAAACCTGTGGTCACTCAGTGTGGGAAAACTCTCACACGATACGCGGACATTGCTAGGCACTTCTGCGCCCATTATGCCAAAGTGAGTAACCCACGCCCTAAAGCTAAACGCAAGCTGCATACCCGGCAGCCATTTTCTTGCCCGGATGAACTTGAGATGAACCTCTTCTATTCGGAATTCACTCTCGCGGAACTGGAGAGAGCCATCGAGAGCGCGCCCAAGAGGAAATGTGCGGGATCTGATGGGATTCTGCCAGAGTTTATCAAACACCTGGGGGCAAAGGCCAGGGAGAAGATCCTTGTTTTTATGAATAAGGTCTGGATCAGAGGACTTCCCAGTGAGTGGCGAAAGGCTGACATAATCCCCATTGCAAAGAAAGGAAAAAGCGAAAATACCCCCGAGAGTAACAGACCAATTGCTCTGACAAGCATGTTCTCGAAGTTATACGAGAAAATGGTCCTCGAGAGGCTGCAGCTGTACTTGGAAAAACGGCAACTTCTATCAGACAAGCAGGCAGCTTTCAGACGGTACCGCAATACCATTGAACATGTGGCTTACCTGTCCCAGGAAGTCAAAAATGCATTCCACCGTAAGCAAAGTACAATAGCTGTGTTTGTAGACTTTAGAACTGCCTTTGACCGGGTCTGGAGGGAGCGATTGCTGGAAAAGATTCTGGGATTGGGCATATCTGGGAATATGTATGAGACCATTCGTTCGTTCCTCTCACAACGGTGGATCAGAGTGAAGCACCGAAGCGTTTGCTCGCCGTACCGGCAGACCCGCCTTGGAGTTCCCAAGGGCGCAGTGCTAAGTCCCACCTTATTCAGCATCATGATTGACGACGTGGTGGAAAAATTGGAGGCCATACCGGGAGTTCGTGCACTGCTGTATGCGGACGATTTGGTGATATGGGCCTCCAGCAGCAACCTGAAAGCGATTGAGGCGTGCCTGGACGAGGCTCTGAGGGCTTTAGACAGCTGGGTAAAGGAAAATCGGATGGATGAAAACCCACAAAAATCGGAATTTCAGGTTTTCAGCTTGTCGACTAGACGCCCGCAAGTAAACCTGCTCTTCAACGGCGCCTCACTTCCCCAATCAGACTCAGCCGCATACCTGGGCATCCAGCTGGATAGTAGGCTCTGCTGGAAGAAGCATGTCGAGAAGCTCGTACAACAGGGAGAGAAGAGGCTAGGACTACTTAGGAGACTGGCAGCAGTGAAGTGGGAAGCCAATCAGGACCTCCTGGCCTTGACCTACAAAACGTAAGTGCGACCCTGCATAGAATATGGAGCTGAGGGCCTGGTAACCACCTCTGATTGTGCGCTAAAGCCCCTCGACACACTGCAAAATAAGGCACTGAGGCTGATTACAGGTGGAGCAAAGTCAGCCCCCATTGCGGCAATGGAAATCCAATCGGATGTTGAGCCATTGCAGGTCCGAAGGGATATTGCTGCCATCAGGTTCGTAGACCGCATGAAGAGCCTCGGAGTTGAATATTGGGATACGCAGGAGACCTCGTCGCAGCGCCTAGTGACCCAGCAACAACTAAGCAGCAAAGTGGAGGACATAGTTGAGAAGTACGGCATCATACGAGGGCCCCGGCAGCCGATCCCACCACGCAGACTCCCCTGCAAAAATATTGCCCATACGGAGACTGAGCTAGTTGAGAGGGTTAACCCCCACTCTTATATTACGAAGCCTAGCTCAGGAAACCATAACCCTACGATACCCCAGCAGCGAGTGGTTACACATCTACACCGAGCCCTGGATGCAAGCAAGAACGCAGGAGCTGGGGCCTACTGTGCAGATTTCGAGCTGTATGCTCCGGTTCGTGGCCAGGCGACAAGCTTTGACGGCGAGGTCAAGGCAGTTTGCCTTGCGTTGGAGAGGATCGGCCGCGACTGTCCATCGTGGGTTGTCTTTTTTATCGACTCCCAGGCAGCGATCCTCTCCATTGGCTCGAGACGGCCGTCAGACCACGCCGGAGTTGTGGAGGCTCGGGACCGGATTGACCAGCTGATCGAGGGTGGCGGAAGGATCGTCCTCCCAGTGGATCCCCAGTCACTGTGATCTCCATGGAAATGAAAGAGCCGATGCACTGGCGAAACGTGGGTCCATGGAGACTCAGCCGAACTCAGCCATGTCCCTCAGCTCAGCAAAGAGAATCTGCTACAGTCGGGTTGCGGGTGAGGCCAGGAGGGTTTGGGAAGCTCTGGCCGAGGGCCGGCAATGGCGGCAGCTTTTGAGCGCGCCACTTTCCTCCACCTTGCCCCGCGACGAGTTTGTGGCTTCCTTCCGGATGACAACAGGGCACGACTACCTCCAGAAACATCTCCATCGCATTGGGGTTGTCGACTCCCCCATATGCCCCCTCTGCCATCTTGAAGAAATGGACAGCGACCACATACCACGATGCCCCCAATTGACAGATGTCAGAACACCTGACACAATGAGCGACAGCCAGAAATTGGCAAAATTATACTGGGCCGCCAGGAGTTTAATGGCTTAAATTGCCAAATGCTCGGGTGTTATTAAAAAAAAAAAATCGGGCCCATCCCCGGTACCCCTCATCAACATTATCGCTTCACCTCCAAGGCCAACACTAAATAAACACCACGGCTGTACCTACCGTTCAATGAAGTTTATGGTCTACAAGTTGAAAAACCAACAGCCAAGAATTGGAAATTTTCTGAAAATTACAATTAAACTGCTATCTATTTAGCCGATTGATTCTCGTGGCATTCACCAGATTTTTTTTTGCTCCCCACTGCAGCTAGAGCACTGCATAGTTTCGAGCCCCATAGCGCCCAAGAACGTTCACCACGCAACAAAGTCATAATTTGGCGTAGGCCACTTCCACGTATTCTCTGTTTCTGTCCATTTTAGGCAATACTTCGCAGCTGAATTGGAAACGAAGCGCTAATTCACGGCTAAATTGGTAATTGGTGGTTAAAATGGAGAAAAATCGTTAATTTTCAGATAAATTCCAAGAAAAACTTTTTTAAATTGTTAGTAGAAGAGCTTAAACTACGAGGGTTAGTGGATAAAGCCTGTATAAATCTGTAGCCGTAGGAGCCTACATTGTCTGTCTTCCCTCGTTGAAGTTCGTCAAAAACGGACCGGTTTCAGCTGCTCGCCATATCTTCAGCATTTCGTTTCCCAACTTGGGAAACCCAATCTCAACGAGGGAAGACAGACAATGTTGACTCCTACGGCTACAGATTTATGCATGCTAACCGCTAACACGCTGATAAAATGGAGAAAAAGCGCTTATTTTCGGCCAGAGTTGAGGAAAAGCGCCAATTCACGGACTGAGAAAAACGCTAATTCGCAATTTCTGGAGTCATGACCCCGTGGTTACGAGAAAAAGCGACTTAAATAGAAAAACAATTTATTTAGCGGCTGAAATTCTGAAAGAACGCTACAAGCTTTGAAATTGAACCCCAACTATTTATAAGGTAGAGAAATAGCCATCATTTTTGTCTCGCGCATGGTAGGTTGCACAGCTCAAATTTAGAAGTCGCGTTCGCGGGGAGAAAAGCACTCATTCGCGGCTAAAATTAAGAAATAAAGTCCCAATTCTCGGCTAAAATTAATAAAATGTAAATGTTGATTTGCTGTTTTTTTGTTTTTTGTTTTGTTTTTTTTTCCATAGGCTTATGCTAGCTAGAGCCATTAGCCGACGTTTAATTTAAAATATTTGAACTATTGAACTATTTGAAGAGACTTATTATACATTTATATTTTCGTTCAAGATAAATCGGATCAAGTCGTTGTACGTTAAGTTAATATTTAGAAGTATGGATTTGTAGTTGAAAGGGGCATCTAATTTATCGTAAAGGGAGTCCAAAAAAGCGTGTCGACTTTTACCGTGCCTTTGGCATGTCATTATCTTATGTTCTAAGTCATCTTTAGTATTACATTGGGAGCAAAGTTCGTTATTTGACTGTCCTATTTTACTTAAATATGCGTTGCATATGCCATGATTTGCTCTTAGCCTATTTATTATTCGTATATTTCTTCGAGATATTTTCAGTTTATGGAACCAAGGATTAGAGGGAATATTAGGGTTTATGGATTTGAAAAATTGACCTTTTTGTTGGGAAGTGAATTCTGATTGCCATTTATTTCGTATATTGGTTTTGATTCTTTGTCTAATATCTGATTGTGGAATTTTATAATGAAGCCAATTATTTGATTTACTACCGGATTTGGCCAGCCTGTCTACTTCCTCATTGCCATAGATATTGGCATGGGCTTTGATCCATATTATAATTAAGTTCTTATTCTGAGAATTAGTGATATTATTAATTAGATTCATAATATTTACTATCAAGTAGGAATAATTACTATCGTTATTGAAGTTGCTGATGTTATGAACCAGGCTTTTGCTGTCAGTTAAAATGGAGAAGTGTTGGTTGTGGGAATTCTTTACATAGTTGAGAGCTTCGGTAAAGGCAATGCATTCGGCTGAAAAGCTGGAAAAAAAGGGATGTAACTTGAAAGAATTTCTGATATTGTTCGTGGCGTCGTAGAAGGCCGCCCCTACATTTTCGTCTGTTTTGGATCCGTCAGTAAATATAAGTTGAGAGTTAGGTAGTAATTTGATTACTCTTTGTTCAAAAACAGTATTCTTCTGTGATTGGGGAACATCTTTGTAATCATCCATATAAATAATTGGTACCCTAATAGAGACTGCATGGGAATGGGTTTTGAATACGGGTAATTTATCGGAAATTGCAACTAAGGACTGATATTTAGAGGTCTCAGTAAAACTACTGACTATTGGTGGTATAGGTTTTGTGTTCCAGTAGGAGTACGTGAGCACAGTTGTAGTTAATTGACATATTTTGCTATAGATTTGAGGCGAGATTGCTAGTGTCTTAAGGACGTATCTATCAGAGAGCATCTTCCGACGGATTTCCAGTGGTGGTTCGTGAGCTTCAGCGAGGATAGCGTTTGTTGGAGTACTTTTTAAATATCCCATGCACATTCGTATACTTTTAAATTGGAGTCTGTCGAGCGTTTGGAGGGTTGTTTTACTTGCTCTACTATAGAAAAAACACCCAAAATCAAGTAACGATCTAATCGTAGCTCGATAAAAAAGCAGACATGTCGATGGATCGGCTCCCCAGTTGTTGAAACAAATTAATTTGAGAATATTAATGTATTTCTCCGCCTTATCAATTATAGACTTCACATGGTCGTTCCATTTCAACTTACTATCTAAATTTAGTCCTAGAAAGCGTACTCTAGACGTAACAGGAAAATGTCTACCGCCTAAAACCACCTCATCACCGAGAGGACTGGTTCGTCTTCTTGTGAAAGGGCAAATAACGGACTTATCTACAGTTAAGGTCATGCCATTGTTGGCTGTCCATAAGTTGAGGTTCGTCATTGTCTGATCTAGAGCATGTATACAGGATGGAATGTTATCGTGGGTTACGTATAAGCATATGTCATCTGCGTACTGTATGGTTTTTACTCCTGGGAGGGTAAAGTTTGCTAGATCAGCTACATAGAGAGCATACAAGAGACCACTAAGAATATCTCCTTGCGAAATTCCGTTGCGTGCTAATTGGGGTCCTATTATCTCATTGTTCACCTTAAGAAATATTTTTCTATCACTGAGTAGGCTAATAATGTTTTTGACGAATACCTTGGGCATCCCTATTGAATGCAACTTTTTACCCAGTACACGAAGGTTTACGTTGTCAAAGGCCCCAGCAAGATCCAAAAAAGCAGCAACAACTGACTTGTTAGTTGTGAACGCTAAATCAATGTCGGACAGTAACAACGTATGACAGTCATAAATAGTTTTTCCTTTTCTACAACAAAATTGAATGCATGGGAGCAGTCCTCCGTTTTCAATAAACCATTGTAATCTATTCTTCAGCATTCATTCGAATGTCTTAAGTACGCACGAAGAGAGAGATATGGGTCTGTACGAATTACAATCAGTGACTGATTTTTTTGGCTTTAAGACCGGGATTACTATATAATTCTTCTATGCGTCCGGAAAAGATCCCGTCGTCCATGCTTCATTATAAATATCTAGTAACACTTTCTTTGCATTTTCGGGCAGGTAAGAAATCATCTGATAATGTATGTTATCCATCCCAGGCGCCGTATTTCTATGGGTCTTAATCGCATTCAATAATTCCTTTTCATTGAACGGATCTGATAAGAAATTGTTGGCACTTATTTCGCCATCGTCCTCAAATTCATCATTGGACACTGATGGAGGGCATAGTTTGTCAAGGAAATCTTCGTGCCATTTATTGTCGGGTAAAGGAGGTCTATTCGCTATTTTCCTGTTTTTCAACCGCTTGAAGGCTTTCCACACGTCCTGGATATTCGTATTCCTGTCTATGCTTTCACAGTACTGCTTCCATGCGTTCCTTTTCGATTCTTTTACAACTTTTTTGGCTCTTGCTGCGGCCCTCTTGTAAGATAAAAAATTATCATAGTTACCCGTGGAATCGTATAGTTGAAATGCTTTTTTTCGATTAGCAATAGCATCCTTGCATTCTTCATTCCACCAGTTCTTATTAAACCTTTGATTGATAACCGGCTTATATTTTGGGATTGCTTTATCAACCGCCCTATTAATATTTTGTACAAATCTATTATAATCGATGGCGCTCTCTAGTATTTTTTTCTAAAATTGCAGTATATTCGTCCCAGTTTGCCCTCCGCAAATTCCATTTTCTTGTCATACGCACCTTCTCGTGAATGTTATTATCACTGAAATTACTTTAAAAAATTATTGGAATGTGATTGGATCCCATGGGATCAGTCATTACCCTCCACTAAAATTTTGGGGCTAGAACAGCGGAAACAACAGTGAGGTCTATGGCGGAAGAATTTATTTGTCTAATATTTCCCACAAAAATGCCTTCCCCCAGAGTCCATCCTTGGAACGATAGTTGGCCAAATCCACCATCGCTTCGTCGACATTAACCTTCATCTGTGTGGCAACATTATGAATTTTTCAATTCCCTCTATTTGCTCGTCTTACACAGCAGCGCCCCCTTTGATGATTGGCCCAGGAGTGTCGCAGCGTAATGAATACTTTTAACGCTGGAGTCTATTCTATCTTTCAGTTTTCGTAGAATCAGGGACTAATCATTCTTGGAAAGTGGCGAGGTAAATTTTCAGTGAGCTTTAGCTCAATGTGGCGTAATGCGAGATGAATTTATCTCTATGGAGCAAATAGAGACTTCTCAGAGTTGAGGGCAAGGTTACAAGAGGCTGCGCGAGGAAAAATACTCAAGCTTCGAGGCTGGATTCTCTAATTTCTGCTTTGATAAGTTTTATTTAAATTGAACGAATAAAAACCCAATTCGGGTGGGAAAATACTTTCTTGGGAAAAAACCGGGAATATTCCCATTGGGTTTTTTCCCTTGACCCATCACTACATACGAGGGTGCATAAGCTTTTAATTTCTTTTCACACAGTTTAGGCGAGTTTATTAATTGGTTAGCATTTTCCCGGTTGGACAGTGTCACTTTAATTCTATTTCTCCCTATTTTTTTAATATCGTTTACTGAATGTTTCATTTCGGGGTGAGAACAAAAGATTAATTTTCCAAGGGACATGGGATGTAAGCGAGCTATACCGCCCCCTTCCCCTTCGCCCTCTATAAAGACAATAAATGGACCTTTGTCCCTCTGCTCGTATTGAAACTTTGGAAACTCTCGTTTTTCTTTATTCGAATCGACGATTTTTTCTTGATTAATTGAATTCAAATTAACGCTTGGGTTGACATCCATCGCTTCTGAGTCCGCGTTGTTATCGAACTGAACTACATTTTTATCTGGAGGATCATTCCTCCTATCGGTGTCTCCTTTACCCATATTCGTGCAAAAGTAAAAGAAAAAGAAAAGGAAAAACTTCTATTATCTACAATGGGACTCCTTTTGTCCCAAATAAAAAATAATCAAAAATAAAATTAAAGGAGTACTCCCTGGACTGCGACTATAGCGAAGTAAGATTGAGAGAACTACACACGCGAACTCTGACCACTTGCTCACACTTTGGTAGCTCATTCACAACTGAAGGAATCTGAGGAAAACTCGCTTGGAAAATAACAATTTCGCCCCCGCCCCCTTCCCATATAGGACTGGCTAATCAACCTAAATATCCACTGAATTTGCAAGTTACTGGTTTTTCTATTTTGGGCCTTACTTATTTTATTTTTGTGGCCCGGGTGCGTATTTACAAGTGAAATAAAAATTGCGAATTCTTTGCTGTAATTTTTAAAAGCGCTAATGTTCTGTTATTGGATGGAGTCCGTGGTTAAAATCAAGAAAGCCCGCTAATTCAACGAAAAGTGAAAAACCACCAATTCGCAGCTGTAATTGTGAAAATTGCTGATTCTTCGGTAAAATTGAGAAAAAGCGCTAACTCACAGTTAAAATTGATGAAAAACTATTCAATTTCCCCTGTTTTTGCAATAAATTGGGGTGGAATACCCACAAAATAACATCATTCCGAGCTATATCCGTAGCTATCCGTATTGAATTTCAATTACAATTTTCGACTCTAATAATTATCCTGCAATTGCAAGTTTACGGACTTGCCCTTCTCGATAACTTGCAGTTTCGGGATATTTTTTTGGAGGCTTTGGAGGTCGAGGGCTAGCCAGCCGCGACAGCGCCCAAAGCCTATTTTATAAAAGCCTAGCGAATATTGCCGCATGAAATTCCAGCGTTTCGCTCAAGTGCGAAACGCGTCGCAATGTGGGTTCTCACGCACTCCTCTTTTTTATCATATTTATATAATTAAGGTAGGGTTCGCCCTGCCTGAGCCAAACCGCTCGCCTCAATCCCCCCCCCCCTTTCCAAATATCATCCCCAGGGTGGGTGTGACCCATAACAAACTTTAATTTATTTTACAACTTAAAATTAAATTAATTTGCATGTTCGGGTCCTGATGAGCGATTTCGGGTCCCAATTTAAACGAAATTACGTGTTTCCTGGATTTAAACAAATGTGAAATTGACAGTTTCGGGCCTTCGGGTCTTGATATTTCCAAAAATATAAGTTTCGGGTCTTAATTTAAGCAAAATTTCAAGTTACCGGGCCTCTTAAAAATATCCAAGTTCGCAATTTTTGTGTGAACCGCCGGTCACGACTAACCGCATCGTGGGCTGACGTTGGCATGTACCAAAACCAAAGCAATTAAAACCAAACTCTGTACACCGCGGTCTTCGATCGACGCATGATACCAAATTTCATCGGCCTCATCAAACAACGACTCGAGATGAATATTTGTGATCTCCGACAGGCGCGAATCCCCCCCCCCCCAAATCTCAGGTCTACTTTTCATAAAAAATTAGTCATTTCGACGCGAGAAACTTTCTCAGAAATCTCTCATTTCAAATAAGCGAAGGCATGTAATCAGAAATGAGGACCTTACACCTCAGTTACTGAGAGCAGTGGCAACTCACCCACTGTATGGGGTGGGGGTGTGGTCAACCAGATCCTCCCCGCCACCAAAATTCATTTCTGGGCACGCGCATGATTCTCCGATGTTCGGGTCCTTAATTTGAGCACAATTTCAAGTTTTCCCGCTGATTATCCGAAAAATTGAAACTTCGGGGTTTTCAGATGATAATTTAAATGAAATTGCAAGTTCAGGGTCTTAGTTTAAAGCCCTGTTCATGCTGGGTTTTCAAAAACATCCGGTCACTACTAAGGAACATATTATGTTTTTAAAAAACCATCATGCAATATAGCTTCAAACATTGCATCGTATAGAAATGTTGCATGTTTCGGTGTTTTTTTTTTGTTTTTTTTCGTAGCGGTGGATTCAACAGGCTATCTAGCCTAACAGAGCTTGTAGTCTTGCCAATACGCAGGAAATCGGAAGTTCCGTGGCCGAATATCCGCGGCAATGCGACTTTCGAGTCTTAATTCCTACGAAACTTCATGTTTAGGGGCTTAATCTCAAACAAAACGGGAAATCTCAGGTCTTAATTTTTGGAAATTGAAAGTTTTGGGGCCTTTTTTATAGTGGCCGAGGGCCTTAAGCTTGATAGGTCTTAATGTCGGTAGAACGGTAAATTTCTAGGCTTAATTTTAACGAAATAGGAAGTTTCGCGTTCAAATGTCATCGAAATTACAAAAATTTGGTAATTATTTCAAGTGGAATTGTGTTGTTTTGGAGCTTCATTTCGAAGAAATTATAATATTTGGCTCTTGACTTCTGTGAAACTGCAAGTTTTGGTAAGTGGCCGCTCCCCCCGCGGTCCAGCCGGCCCCAAGATTGCCCAAAGCTAGCTGAATGACATCGTCCGGAGCTATCGGTGAATTCCGGGCTGATTATACATAGAATTGGACAATTCAAGTGAATTTACCAGTTCAGGGTCTTTAATTAAAGAAAAATTGCCAGTTTCTGGGCCGGTTTCCCTCCTCCTCCTACTCCTCACTCTCACCTAGCCATTCCAATGCCGCCATAACGTGAAAAATGACTCAAGTTGACTTACACCTTCGCCCATCACGAGCTTTTTTTTTTTTTTTTTTTTTACCGTGCTTGAGGTCCACCGCCTCTCATCTCCAGCACGCTTTAAATGAAAGAGCATCAGTCATACACCGTTCAACACGTCATACCATCTTTATGCCCCCCACCCCCACCCACCCCCCACTTGACAGATAACACAGCCGGAGAGTTTCCCACACAGGAAAAAAAAAAGTTAGGTAATGGGAGTGGCGGGGAAGGGAGGGGACTGCCCGCTTCCTTCCCCCCCACCCTTAGCCAATCAATTTCAGCAAAACCGTATTTGAATGCTTAGAAGCGCAATGGTGGGTGGTGGTGGGGAGGGCTGCTCGCTAAGCTTTCAAGGAACCATTTTGTTGGTTTTTCGATAGATTTGAACCAGAATGATGGATGCGAACTCATTTTTCAATAAAATTTTAAAAGTTTTTTCATCTCTCTTACAAGGAAAAGTAATTTTACCTTCTTTGAACAGTGATTAAGTAGTTGTAATGATGAAAAATCAATTAAATGTTAAACTCTTGGAGAATTTCGCTTTTTTACGAGCGTGCTTGAAAATTAGGGGCGGGGGGAGAGAGGAAGAAGGCGTCTAAATAATTTTTACCAACTGGAAATGTAACAGGTTTTGTGTCGTTTTACTTGCAGACTCAAGTCATCAGAGAGAAAGAGACATAAAACTTCATTGGGTGAGTCTCGCATTTTTACCCCCCACTCCTTGGCCTATTTAAGAAATCTGTAGACCGCGTCACTTTTAATAAAGTTTAATCGCGCACTAAAAACACAAGACGATGGCTAAATGGTTTCTCTAGTTTTTTTTCTTCTTTTCCTGCTCCTGTATTTAAATATTCGAACAGACAGTAGGGGAACCTTTGCTAATATTAAAATTAATGGCACGCGCTTATTATTATTTTTTTTTGGTTCGTATTAAGCGCACTTTAGAAAGAACTTGTGACAAGTGGAAGTGTCTCCCGCTTTAATACCGTTAGAAACGCCGACTTGTTTTAAAATTTAGAGGTAACTCCCCTCCTCCCGTCCAACAAATCACGAAACGGGGCTTATTTATTGTCCTGTAAGACGTTTTAGAGTCTGAGCCGGTCTGAACTCATTTGTCAAAATTTAAGAGGGCGCACGCTCAAATCTTGTTTTTTGTTTTTCAAATCCTAGAACTCATTTTTTGCCTTTAAACAGGGGGAAGATTGAACGAATGCTGAAAAGTGTAGCTAATAACTTGTCAAAGGGATTCGTCGCGGTGCTCTGTCACTCCCCCTTGGAGTAATATTGTAATAGAAAAAAAGGAATAAATCTAAAAAGCTTACCGGTAATGTCGAGGTGGTGAAGATTTGTTGCTCGAGTCACAAGTTCGAATAGTGCGGAGTCGGTGACTGCGGAACAGCCGTGAAGTTGAACGTGACTCAGCTCAGGACACCGCCTCGCCAGCATTACCAAGCCTTTGTCCGTCAGCCACGCCCCATCGCTCAGGGTGACCTTACGGAGACCTTGAGCACTGCACAACCTTCGAACAATACACCGAATGGCCTTGTCACCGGAGACGTGCTCGCCCGCCAGCGACAGGCTCGTCCACAGGCTGGGATCCCAGGCGAGTGTCTCCCAACGGCGACTGACTCGAGCGCAGACGCACAGGTCGGAACTGTCGAGCCATTGGAAGATTTTAAGGACGGCGTCGTCGGGGAGACGGTCAAAATGCGAGCGGGGTGTTCGAACGTGATGTTTCGCCTTGGTGGTGGTGCTCGTCTGCTCGTTGGACCAGCAGGGCGTTGAGACGAGCGTGTGATAGCCCTGGTCGAGCGAGGAGCCGTAGTAGTCCGGCGAGCTCCGACCCAATTTGGC
The DNA here is from genome assembly GCA_038030265.1 of Corythucha ciliata. Taxonomy (NCBI): domain Eukaryota; kingdom Metazoa; phylum Arthropoda; class Insecta; order Hemiptera; family Tingidae; genus Corythucha; species Corythucha ciliata. The sequence continues at coordinate 54,165,805 of CM075937.1, forward strand.
AAGAGGGCACGCCATACCCGGCGATCCTCCTCTACCGAGCATCACCTTGAAAAAAAAAAAAAAAAGATTTGTTTAAAGAAGAAACATCTAGTCATAAGGTGCCCTCCCCAGAAACTCTACATTTTTGACTAGTCCGCTATCAAAGTTGATGTTGATGTATTCGCAAAGACAATGGCAATGTGTAAAAATGTTGGACTAGCGTCTACAGACAGATTATGTAGAAAGCGAGCGCTCATGTTTTGCCTGGTTGCCGTACTGCCGCAAATTTCAACTTCTCCACATGTCTTCCGCTACGTTCTATTTTAACTGTAACTTCGTCGTATTTTCATACGGGTAAAGAAATAATTTTCATTCTTTTATGACTTCTAAAACAAAAGAAAAATGGGATTTGCTTTAGTTATGTAACTGCGAGTTACTTCGTTTTATGCATAATACAGCACTCTTCTGTAGTTTGACAACTTGCTGAAGAAACAGCGAGGCTCAAAAATCTATTATCTTCTTAAAATATGTGTATAAACATGTAGAAAATAAACTGCATCAGAAACAGGATTTTTTTTTGTCGAAAAAGGACAATTTCGGTATGGGTATTTAGATAAAAATATCAAAAATAAAATTATTGTTTAATTTTGACTCTCCATTGAGTCTTAACCATCCTCGGACCATTTTTAATCAATAAATTTATTTTTAAGATTTTTTTTAAATTACCCTATCGAAATTGGCTTGTTTTGACAACAAATTCCCTGTTTTGGAGCATGCATAACGAGTTTTCAAACCAAAGGAGTACAACAGTCTAAAATTAAATTTGGGGAAAAAACAAACAAACAAACAAACAACAACAATCGAAAGGTTAGGGAATGGAGATGTTTTTGTGAAATTGACCAGTCTTCAGAGCAAACTGTTGAGCGACATCAATTTATGGTAAAACAAGCGAATTACAATGTTGTGTTCATTTTAAAATAAAACACCAGATTCCTGGAATTTTTGCACAACTTAGTGGGCTCAAATTGCCCTCATCCTGTAGGAAATTTTCCGCAGATTCCGAATCTGCCGTCGTTTTGTGCAAAAGACTGAGAAGTGACGAATTTTCGAGAAGGAGTACGCCTCACTCAATGAAAAATCACTTGAAGAATCAGAACTCCTAAATGGTTTGAGATAGGACACTACTTCTAAGGACGTTTTTATTCCATTTTTCATTTCCTATCAACTAATTTTTTTTATAAGCACTCGAAACCCGACCACCCTGTATGCAGGGAAAATGTCCTATAGGATGAGCGCAATTTGAGCCCTCTAAGTTGTTGAAAACTTCGATTACTCTGGTGTTTTTTTTAAAGTGCAAAAACATTGTAATTCGCTTGTTTTACGATAAATTGATGTCGCTCAACAGTTTGCTCTGAAGACTGGCCAATTTCACAAAAACTTCTCCATTCCCTAACCTTTCGATTATTATTATTTTTTTTTTAATTTCAGGCTATTACTCTCCTTCGTTCTGAAAACTCGTTATGTGTGCGCAAAAACAGGGAATTTTCGTGAAAAACGTCAATTTCGAGGAGGGCATTAAAAAATATATATATCTGTATTTGTCATAAATAAAATTGTTTAATCTTGACCCTCCACTTAGTCTTGACCATCCTCAGACCATTTCAAGGTGGTAATTTTATTTTTAGGATTTTTTTTTTTTTTTAATGCCCCTCGAAATTGACGTTTTTCGACAAAAAAAATACCTGTTTTTGCGCACACATAACGAGTTTTCAGAACGAAGGAGTTCAAATAGTTAGATATTCAAAAAAAAAACAAATCGAAAGCTTTGGAAATGGAGAAGTGAAATTTGCCACTCTCCAGAGCAAACTGTTCAGCGACAGCAAGTAATCGTAAAACAAGCGAATTACAATGTTTTTGCACATTTTTGAATAAAACACCAGACTAATTGAAGTTTTCCACAACTTACAGGACTGAAATTGCGCTCACTCTACGGGAAATTTTCCACAGATTCTGAATCTGCCATCGTTTTGTGCAAAAGACGCAACTGGTGCCGAGAAATTGCAGATTTTCGTGGCCGAGTACAGTCTTCTTATAAAATCACTTAAAAAATCGTAACTCCTAAATGGTTTGAGATAGGACCCTACTTCAAAGGACGATTTTTACTCCATTTATCACCTATTTTTTTTTTTAAGCATTCGAAAACCGACCACCCTGTATATTATAATCGTAGCTACCCTAACAATAATCGTATCTACCCTAACAATAACATACTAAAAATTCAGAGCTACCGGTTTTTTCCCGATGCTCGATGTTTATAATAGCGACTGGCCTAATATTAGTACTTCTGGAACTCTCTTTCCATCCACTCTGCAGCCAGTTTGAAAATGTAGCTACTGCCAAGATCTGGAAAGCTGAAGAGGGTAGGAGGTTTCAAATTCTGGAATGGCTGTTAATTAAATTTGTTCGCGCAAACTCTCGGCCGTTGCTTCGTTTATTTTCTTTTAAAGTTAAATCTTTTATTTCTTTTAATCTCGTCTGTTCGATAGTTTGTTTTAATAAACATGTTCAAGTGCGGTGAGTGCCAAGCTGAGTTTTTCACTCAACAGGCTTATTCCACTCATAAGAAGTGGAAACACATTTCTCCAGTTTCGCACAAGTGCTCTCGGTGTCTTAAAACTTTTCGCGATTCCGTCACCTTGAAAAAACACGAAATTTCTCACGAGAATGGGACAACGAAAACAATTAATAGAAAGGTGATTCCATGTCCACTTTGCGATTTGTCCTGTAGAGACAGACCAAACTGCCTTCGACACTTAGTCGAGGAACATCAGGTCAATGTCGAAGAGGAGCGCTTCGAATTTTCATCTGAAGAGCAGTTTACGAAGTGGAAGGGGAATATGGAAAAAAAAAACACTAATTCCCGGTACGTTTCTCATCACGGCAAAAACACCAGAGCCGACCGAACAATTGTGCAGAGCTTTTATTGTCACCGAGATGGGTTTTAAAAGCCGAAGGGTAGTGGTAATCGCAGCAATAAAATAATGGGCTCCAATAAAATTGATACCATCTGCCCGTCGTCAATAAGGAAAGAAATTATCGAAACATCATCGAATAAGGTAAGGGACTACATACAAAACTATCATCTGTCATATTATAGTGACCTCGAAGAATTGGGCGAATAACAGCACGATTTATGTTTTTTAGAGTTAATTTCTGTCACTTTCAAGAAAACGCACGTCGGTCACTTGAACGAACCTGGGCGTCTTCCGCTAACTCAAAATGAGAAGTCACAAATTGCACAGAAAATCGCAATGAAGATTCCCATCGACAGTATTCTGGACAATGTCGAAGAAGGCAAGTTGAGTCGAATTGAATTAACGACTCGAAAAGATTTGCTAAATATCGTGCAAGTATACAATCTTGGCGATGACGCAGTACGCCATCAAGACGACAAAACCAGTGTAGACGCGTGGGTGAAGGAGATGAATAAGGAGAGTTCCATTGTGAGGTTTGTATAGATAATTTATTTGAGGGTTTCGGTTGAACAAAGAAAGTACGTTTACCAATAAGTTCTTTTTACGAAATCACGGAGCTAAATGTAATTGTTTATTAGTCTTGAGGCTGTCGAAACATATTTGTGGTTACTGAAACACTATGCTCAGTTAGCAGGATTTATGGAGTCCCTTCATAATCTTGACCCTTTTGGTGGAAAGAACTTATGAAAACTATATGTATGAGCGTTTATTTTTTAAACTAATATTTTGATCCTTTGATTATCTACTTGAAGGCTGTACAAGACTCAAGGGGCTTTCGACCCGAAGTATCCTTTCCTGAAAACGGCTGACTTCTGCCTGATCATCATGACGGACTCCCAAGTTGAACTTCTTAAAAAATACGGAAACGATGTAATATGCATTGATGGAACACACGGAACGAATGGTTAGCTTGAAATAATTACATGCAATGCGTTTAATATTATAACTCATCGATCAAAAATTATTTTTTAGCTTACGATTTTCAACTTTATACGCTGCTCGTCATGGACGAATTGAGGGAAGGTTTCCCTTGCGCCTTCATGATTTCAAACAGGGGCGACGGCCTAATCATGGAGCAATACTTCAGAATTGTCAGGGACGTCGTTGACGACATTGACGCATTTCAACCCAAATGGTTAATGTCAGATATGGCCGAGTGTTTCTACAATGGATGGAAAGCTGCATTTCCAGATTCGTCGACGAAACAGCTATATTGCAACTGGCATGTGGATCGAGCATGGAGGAAGAATCTGGGCAAAATCAAGTGGCCAGAGGAGCAAATCGAAGTTTACAAAAAACTTAAATGTCTTACGAAGGAGACTGATGAGAAAGCTTTTCGTGCAATGGTGGAGAACATTCGGACTAGTTTTTTCGCTGAAGAATCCACCAAGACTTTTTCTTCGTACATCAAAAAATTTTGTCAGGAGCCTGAAAAGTAGGCGTTTTGTTTCCGTTTAAAAGCCGGGATAAACACAAATATGAGCCTCGAGAATCTTCACAAAAATTTGAAATACATATTTCTCAAAGGAAAAAAAGTGAAGAGGCTAGACAAGGGGATAAACGGAATCATGAGGTTCATAAAAAACAGATCTTTCGACCGCTTAATATCAATAAATCGCGGGAAAGTGACGAAAAAAATAACTACACTTAGAGTAAACCTACAGTTGGATTCGGTAATCGAATTGTCCGAAAACCATTGGCAGGTGTTTTCGTCGTCTTTAAATGATATTTACGATGTCACCAAGTCCGAAAATAACTGCGTATGCAAAGTACGTTGTGAAGAATGTAGTGCATGCATGCACAATTTTAATTGCACATGCATCGACAATGCGATTCGATGGAATATGTGCAAACATATTCACCTTGTGTGCCGAAATTTGGCTGAAAGAGGGAACGGCCAGGTGACGAGATCCGAAAATCAACCTGAACCAACTGAAGAACCACCATCAGCTGGAGAGATGTCAGTTCTGCTGAAAGATTTGTTTCGCCCTCTCAAAACCACCGATCTTGAAACTAAAAAACAGGCCCTTCTCACTAAACTCACTGCTACAATTAATGGAATTAAGAGCGAGGAGGAATTTAGAGCTTTTGAAAAGTGTGTAGCGCCAGTGGATAGCGTCGTTCAGAGCGTCAGAGAGGCTCAAGAGAAAGGATTACCTCTCCAAGTAGCCTCGAAAGGTTTGAAAGAACCAGCGAACAAAAAAATTCAGCCGCAAATTCGCTTTTTGTCGACAAAGAGCAAACCTAAGGCGAAAAAACCTCGCTTGTCGCAGCCCACTCGTGATGAACGAGAGAAATAATAGCGATTCAAATTTTGAATAAGAACTCAACTCTCAGCTGAATGCCTCGCGCGCATATTGGGATACAGGTAGTGATGGTTTCTCAGTTGGTGTGGAATGAGAACAGTCTTCAAGATTTAAATTGCGTTCAATAACTAATTTTTGTTGTTTTATATTCCAATTATTTTTCCTGTTTTATATTTCAATTATTTTTCCTCTAAAACTCTTGGACGAAGCCCCCGGATCTAATAACTACCTCTGTATACATTGTATAAAAAAAATAATTTTGTTGAAGTACGATACTTCTTTACGTACATTTTTCACCATAAAATTTCTCCGAAGAAGGTCTCCCCACACATATCCGAGTCTTCACCATTACCGCACGGCCGTGACAGCGAAAATTACTAACGAATAGGCCTAATCCGGTTACGGCTCGGCCGCCCCTTAAGACGTAAAAAATTGTCGTCGGTTTCTCTTCATAAGGCCACGGCATTGCTCAAAACATTTCAGTCTGGCTGGTTCAGTCTGGTTTCGAAATAAAAATAGCTAAATGGACCCGGACACACAGGGCGGGTTTACCCGCACGGGTGGTTAGTTCAATGTAAATTAATTGGGAAGGACACAATTTGTTTCATTTTGGAACAGACGTCGTGCAACACTAATCCTCCGTCAGCCCGGTCTAGATTTTTTCTGTGATACTATACATACTTATCCTACGGGAACATAGTTCATAAAAATAAATTACTATAATGAAAAGAGTAACACGAAGTCATGCCAAAAAAGCTGGTTATTGGTTAATAAAGAACATAGCGATTTGCGAGGGACATGAAGTTGAAATTGGCGGCAGTACGGAAAACAGGCGAAACATGAGCGCTCGCCTTCTACATAATCTGTCTGTAGACGCTAGTGGAAATTGGAGAAGCTCTGTTTCCATCAACCTACTCAAGGCCACTGAGGGCAGGTCTTTTTCTAGATATTTCCGAGTAGTGAGATTATAATGCCTGAAAAGCGTTTTGTGTTCTTCCTCTGCCAAGGTAAACAATGAAATGGGATATTCTGACGTGTGAATCTGATTCAATACTGGATGTAATCTGAGAAAACTGCGTGTAAGCATAGGAGATGACTTTTTATGCCAAAATCTGGAAGTCAGATTCAAAGTATTCAAATGGCAGACTTTACTAGCCTAGTCAGAGAAGGAACTGTAAATTTTTTAGAAATAGTCGGTCAGTCAGAACCTCTGCTGAATAACGTCAAGTCTTTTAAGGGTAGACACACATGCTGTACCGTAGAAGGAGCACCCGTAATCAAATATTGAGCGAATTGTTGCCTTGTAAAACATGAGAGAGACATTTGGGTCCGCGCCCCATCTAGTATGCGATATAGATCGCAAAACATTTACGTATTTCTCCGATTTGATCGCAATCTGTTCGACTTGGGATTTCCATGTGAGCTTGCGATCAAAATACAAGCCTAGAAATTTCGCTTCATTTCTGATCGGAAAAGTACAGTATCCTACTTCCAAGTTTCCACTTGGAAACGGGACAACGACCGACTAACTGGCTGCGATTGATAAACACCCTCTCGAAGTAACTCTGTGCACCGCCCCATATCTCTGTCTGTCACGTACAAGCAAACATCATCCGCGTACTGAAGAATGCTCACCCCTTGTGGTAGAAATTCTTCCACATCAGCAACATTATATCGCATAAAGGATTGGGCTTAAGACCCCCCCCCCCTAGTGGCAATCCGATATGAACCAGTCTTGGTCCAAGGCGTGTGTCATTAATTTGGACAAAAATTTTACGTTCCGCGATCAACGATATGACTCTGAGGGCAAATTTTCAACCATACTGTCCTGCAATATTTGTAGATTAACGTTATCATAGGTTCCTGAGACGTCTAGAAAAATGGCCAGCGTTATTTTACTTTCTGTGAATCCTAGTTGCACGTCTGTAGTGAATTTTGACAGGCTGTTCATAGTACCCCTACCTTTTCTAAATCCAAATTGGCTGGACGGGAGAGCCTTTTTTCTTTTCTAGCCAAAACTCCAGACGGTTCTTAAGAATGCGCTCGAACGTTTTGGCTACACAGGAGGACAGGGTTATTGGGCGGTAGGAATCGGATTGATTAGCAGGTTTATTTGGTTTAAGTAGAGGTTAAGTAGATTAAATTATCTTTCCAACAATCAGGAATGTTGCCACTTTTCCAAATGTCATTGAAAATGTTAATTAAGTGTTTCTTGGAGAGGGAAGAGCAGTTTTTCAGAATCGGGTACGTGACGTTGTCCAATCCGGGAGCTGTGTTCCTGGAGTTTTTGATTGCAAGGTCGAGTTCATTGATTGTAAATTCACGATGGGCTCAGAGTGATGGGTGACGTTACAGGAAGCTGGCAGGCAAAATCAGGTGCTAATTTGCATAAAAAATTCTTATAGCCTCTTGCATCGCCTCCAACAGTTGCCTTCCCTTGGGCTGAGAGAAACTTGACCCAAATACCTGGTGATTGCAATTAAAATCTCCCAAAAATAAAGAGGGGGCTGTGAAATTTTTGAAAAAGGTTTCCCATTGGTACTGAGTTGAGTTATTTGACGGGCTATTATAAAGAGACAACACGTTAAGACCGTTGCCTGTGTCAAGTTTTATAGAGATACCTACTACCATCAATCCTTCAATCCGGGGCAGGTTGTGAATGATTGTATACGGAATATTTGACTTGACAAGAAGGGACGCTCCAGCTTTACCGTCCACCCTATCCTGCCTGACTATGTTATAATCATTTATAACAAAACGTTGGTGTGGCTTAAACCACGTTTCAGAGATAGCTGCAATATGAATGCTGTTGGATGAGAGAAAATTCTCTATCTCAGCAATTTTAGAAGCCAAAGATCTAGCATTCCATTGTAGAATGTTTATGGGGACCGTGCAAAGTGCGCGCTGCGCCAACTAGCGGAGACCTCTACGATTTGTGTACACTAACAAACTAATCAGTCTTGTGTATTTCCAATCAAGACACTATTTTTATTTTCGTTATTGACATTTTTTCCTCATTTACAGTAATTTATTTGAATTTTCCTCCCAATGGTAATTAGTTCGGTTGTGGGTTGCCACAACGCGCGAGAAAATTGTCGCGTGAAACTTGTCGTTCCCTGAATAAACCCAACGAGAAGGAACGGCGAGAGCGATGGATAAAAGCCGTCAACCGCAAGAAGTAAGTACCCTCTTTTCGCTTGTAGCATACGTTAAATGAAATGGCAAGGAAGTTACGTTCCTTGTCTTTTGTTTCATTACTATAAGGTCACCTGCACAAAATGCCTCAAGTTTTGCGTTGCCTTAATCCGAGCCAACCGGAGTGATTGGCCGCGTTGCAAAACTTCTGACTTGTTCAGCGCTTAATGAGCACTTAGTCTTTTGCCGTTGCAAAACTGTCAATCTGGCTCAGCGCTGAGTATAAGTGTTTAAAATCCAACAAAACACGTCCCATCGCGATAGAAATCACCCTTGCAAAACTCCATAAGCGCTTATAATTCTACACTTCAGCGCTTGAACACGAGCCCCGAGTTTTGCAACGCAACCATTGTCAACATGCATATCTCTAAATCTTCTTTTATTTAATTTTTTCAGCGCTGATGGAAGCCTTGGGTTCCGGCAACGTTTTTGCGGGTTGCCCATGGTTGCCAGCATTTCGTTTGGGTAAGGTCCTCAAACATCCTGAACCACTCACCATACGTTCATACCATCTTCCCTGAGGCGTACAAGAAGCGACCTGGATCTCGACTGGGAGAAAAGATGAAGGATATCTCACGAAAGCTCCACTAACACCCCGTCATTGGATCTATCACTTCCGAAGAGGGGTCTTTTATTCGTCCTTCGACGTCAGCAGCAACAACAATTATCTCTGACACTATCGACCACGAAACCGGAGTGATATTTATTCATGTGGGATGCCAGTGTGATGGAGTTTGATGACACGTTCTTTGAGTTTACATGTTGTTTCATTCATGTAACAACTGTAAACGCAAGCATTGGGGCTGCCAATAAAATCCACTAATCCTTTCCTACAAAACTATTTTATTCACACTCCGTGTGAGATAGGCATCGGTCCCCTACTATAAACATTTGGCCTTCATTCATAGTCGTCACTTATGCTGAGTATTTGCTTATTTCGATTCAAAACAGACGACTCACTAATTAGAACGACCGGATTGAAGCCGTTTAAGCAAATACTCAGCTTGAGTGACGACTATACGAATACGGTCCTGTACTTTCCAAAACTGGATAGAGATAATTCTGGCTACCTGGAAGATAATATGATACTTGTTGACCAATTTCAAGGGATAATAAGATCACTACGCGATTACTGCAATGAACTTACTTGATACTTCTTGAAAAGAAAACTGATCTCAGGTTTAGCAACCTTGTTCTCCGAACTTTTCCCCTAATATAACTCTGTAATTAATTTTAACATTACAGACACTCCATTACGAAAGCTCGTTGATAGCTTCAGGAGGAAGTTTATAATCGGAAATTGTCTAAATCTGAGATTTTCTTCGGTTGCCCCCCTAAACGCGGACCTAAACTTACAGCTCTTCCCCTAGAGCGCTCTTTTTCTTATCTTTGCACGGTCCCCATTGTGTTGGACATTTCACAGCTATGTATGTGTATATATTATGTTACAGATAATATGTAAATTAGAGGTGAGGTGTGATTTCACTGTCGGTGATTTTGTCACTGTGACTACTCCGTCACTGATGGCTCCGGTGACGACCACATTGAAATCACCGTTCCGACCCTCTAACGGTGACATTCCTTTTCACTTATAATCGCCTCTTCATTCGTCAGTTCTATCGCTTCACTGCGCTAGAGTCTCTTGCAGGTTACCACCACTTTACAAGTTCTACAATCGCTCCAATGAACTCAGTAGCATTCTCCCCAAGTCTATCCCTCGTCCGTTGACTTTTTTTCTTGGACTTATAGTTAGTATTGAACCTTTAGTGTCGGTAATATATTTTTATTCACTTCGTTTTCCAAGACCTGTGCTACAGTGATCTTGTATAATTTTACTTTTTTTAAAAACACCTTCCTAGGCAGGGGCGTAGCCAGCCCTTGACCAAAGGCTGGACAGAATATGTCGGACGTTATGGAAACTAGAGACCCCAACAAAAGAACTAGTAGCGCAATAAATCGCCAAATTCTTCCCCGGAAACTGAGTTTTCACAAAAAAGGGTCGTAATCCATCAAAAACTAACATCTTCGTTCGGAAATTATCTGTTTTAGCCTTCTATTCATGATTTTCTATCCAAAAACTGACAATTCATTCAGACTTTTTCTATTAACAGACAATTCGATTTCCCCGGAAATCGTTACTTGGCATTCAAATATACAGGGTGACCGTCTTTTCATCAACGTCTTGTCTGAGAGACGTAAAAATTAAACATTTTTTAACCAAACAATAACGGGTTTTAACTCAAAACTGACGTTTTTTAACAAAAAAACTGAATATTTCACTCTAGTATAACTTAATATTTTACTTCAAAACTGACGTTTCTACGCCAAAGACGAAGTGTTTACGCCTAAACTAAAAATTTCACAGCACAACTTTTAAAATCCAAGTCTTTACCCCCAAAACTGGTGAATTCCACCTAAAAATGGCGGGTTTAACCCAAAACGGATAAAAAAAAAATGATCTTAATTACAATTAACAGACCACTCAGTACTAAAAACTGCCGATTATATCCTTCAATTGGCGATTTTAGTAAAAAAAAAAACAAAAAAAAACGACAATTCCTGGCCATGTCTGATGTGCCCCCCCCCCCTCAAAATGAAGATGCTACCACAAAACTGGCGATTTTAACCTAAAACTAAACTTTACTGTTCCATTTCAAAATGAATATTTTACACCCGAAACGACAATTTCCCCTCAAAATTAGATAATTTACTCCAAAACTGACAATGTCACACTTTAACTCAAGTTTTCCTCAAAACCGGTGATTTTAGACCATTCTGCCTTGAAAACAGGTGATTTCACAACAAAAAATGACAAATTCATCGCAAATGTGACGATTTTATACCAAAACAGACGATTTCACGCCAAAGCTGACGTGTTGCCCCATAACTGATGACTTTAATACAAAACTGGCCATTTTACCCCAAAACTGACTGTTTTAATTCCAAAACTTACGATTTCATCCCAAAAACGTTCCTAAACTGAAGATTTTACCCTGAAACTTGCGGTTCCACCCCAAAAATATCACTTTACCTCAAAACTGAATATTTTACTTCAAAATTGATGTTTTACTTTGTTGGGCACAGCTTTTCAGGGCACGTAGAGTCAGTTTTGACGATTTCAAGGCTGGAATAGCTATAATTGCCATTTTTAGGGCGCATAAAGTCAGTCTTTCCAGTTATAGGAGCGAACAGTACGTCCCAAGTCAAGGCGAGAACAGCCGGGTTGGCCGTTTTCGGCGTTCCGAATGGTCTATTTTGCCATTTTCAGGTCAGGAGTCACTTGTTCAGGCATTTTTAGAGCTCGATTCGTCGGGTAATCCATTTCTAGAGCTCGTAAAGTAAATTCGGCAATTTCTAGGGCTCAAATATAGTAATTTTAGCCATTTTAAAGACACAAATCGTCAGTTTTGCCAGTTTCAGGGCTCAAATACCTAGTCCATCAAGCCAAGGCCATTAAGTTTGACCATTCCTGGTGCGCAAATTGTCGATTTTGCCATTTTCAGGGAAGGAATCATCTTTTTAGGCATTTCCAGGACACACGTGAGGTCATTTTGGCCGTTTTCAGGGCTTGATTAGTCCGTCAAGCCAAAAGCGCGCATTATGGTCATATTTGGCTCAAGAATGGCCAGTCTGATCAATTTTAGCGCACGAATGGTTGATTTAGCTACTTTCGGACGGTAGACATGATCTTTTTAGGCATTTTTAGAAGTTCACCAGTCGCCACCAATTTTTAGGGCGCGTGAAGTCCAGTTTTAGCCATTTTCAAAACGCGAATCGACAGTTTTGTATTTTTAGGCGTGAGTTTAGTTACTTTAGCCGTTTTTATAGTGCAAATAGCTAGTTATAACTATTTTTAGGCAGTGAAAAGGCTGTCAAACCAGTTTTAGTAGAGCGAACCACAGCATTTCTCTAGCACCTGTCTTGAGCAAATACTGAATCCGCGTCTGTCTGCGAAAATGGTAATGTAGGACGAAAAAACGGCGAATTTGGTCTTTGAATTATGTCACCCTTGCGATGTCCGTTTTGTGAGCGACAAAACCCGTTGAAATTTATTTTTTTAATTAGTGAAATCCGTGAAGTTATTTTTTTAGTGAGCGCCGACGAAGCACAATGTGATTATCCTGAAAGATTTTTACTATCAGAATGCATCTAGGGGTGGGCAACTGCCCCGCTGAATCTGCATTTTTGAGTCTAGGGGAGGGCAGCTGCCTAGCCCTGCTCCCCTCTGGCTATGCCTATGTTCCTAGGTAAATTCGTGCATTGCAGTTTTTGATCCATGACTCACCTTCATGTTTGCATTTGAGGCTGTGGGTTCGCCGTTCATAGGAGTTTTCCACGGATAAAGTTAGAAAAAGAATTATAAATTTTTTTTAGAACCCATGCAAACAAAATTGATTTGCGAAATCGTGTCTCTCACTTGCCCTATTAATAGGCTTTGTTGGGTCTGGGAATGAAATTCACACAGATACACCGGCTCAAACAAACTGCTACCCCTGGCCTGTTACCCAACCAAAATCAAATTAGTCCCAGGAGACTCAAAATAAAATAAAATAAATGAAATACAAATTTTAAAACTTTTTTTAAAGGAAAGAAAGAGAATAAGATAACAAGAAGCCGACTTATCGCTTGTATATAGGAGAGCAGAGGTCCTTTCCGAGCGAAGGTTCGAAAAAAGGCACAAATACTTGCGATTTGGCTTAAACTAAGACCTTGAATTTGCAATTTCGCTGAAACTTGAAACGCTAAAGACCTGAAACTTTCAACTTCGCGGATTATCAGCCGGAAAACTTGAAATTTTGCTCTATATCCGTCTGTCCATCAAAAATGTGTGGCCACTGAGTGGAAAAGACCTCACATGAGTTCAGGGTGGCGCCTCTTCAGTTTTGAGAAGAGCCCCGCACCCGACTCTGGGCTTGTTGGCAACGTAGACATTCCATCATAATACAAAAGAACAAAAGCTGGCGAATCCCCCTTACCCCCCCCACCCATGTCGTCATTCCTTTTTTTTTTCTTCTTCTTCTCTAAACTCAAAGGACTACCTTTTGTCTAATAGCCAACTTTAAAGACCGAATTCAATAAGATCAGCCTCCCCTGTTGCGATTGAGTTAATTGTGGGCGGACGGGGGGGAGGGTGTGCAGAATCGTTGGAATTATTGGGCCGAATGAAAAACAATTGTGTTGAGAGGGTACACGGGGAGTGGGGGTGCGGCATTCTTCTCTATATCGGGCAGCTTTGGGCCATAATGATGGAGAGACAGGCATGTAAAAGCAAATCACTAGCGTGCCAAAATTCCAAAAAAAAAAAAAAAAAAAAAAAAAAAAAAAGGGATGCGATACACTTTTAGCTCTTTTCATTCGTTGCAATAAACTTGTTGGGTGTAAGTTTTTCCACCCGTCCCTTCTGAATTGAAACATAAATTATGTTTATGAAAGGTGCACTACAATGTGTGGTGTGGTGAATGGAAACGCTATTAATTCAAATAGTTTTTCATTGAAAACTTACCGGGCAATAGGTGGCATACGTTCTTTCTTACATTGCTCGATTGTTTCTTCTCCTGTATGGCTCTGCAACACACACAAATATTCAATTAATTATTAAGTGTAATAATAGGGGAACAGAAGGAAAGAAAATACCGTGTCGGTCATCGAACAACGGTAGCTACCATTAAAGCCAATTGGCCTGGGCCAGAGGATTGAGTCAAACTATGTATTTTCAAAGTCGTGGAGCACGACCGTTTTTACAAAACTGATAGTTATAGAGAGTAAGCCAATAGAAATCAGCATTGTAATCTTAGAAAAACGTTGCCACAAACACGAGAAAACATCCAGAACGCGTCATTAAAAAATGTTTTACAACCTGGAAACTGTTTTGAATACGAAAGTTTCAAATTCGAGGGCCCCGGCTTTTTTAATGTTTACAATCTTCTTTTGACGGGTGGTGGATCGAAAAAATAAAAAGTCCACATTCCAGGCTTATTCGGTATTTCAATTCAATAGTGGGAGCCACTCCCCCACCCCACCTCCACCACCGGTGCGAACGGAAGGATAATTTCATCAGGAGCTTTGCATCAATAGAACGACACGTTGTCATTCACTTCATTCAGAATATCGACAACAAACTTTCTGGTATTTTTGCGTTCGTTTCTTTCATTAGTAAAACTTTTATCGAAATGAATGTCTTAATTAGGGCTGATGGGAGAGTGACCCTAATACATTATGCATTCTACGCGATCGACAACTTCCAAGTCCGAGCTCTCCTTACCAAGCATCCTCCCCGTAATTTTTTTTTTATGCGAAGCAAACTAAGTTCGTCCCCTTCTCCATCATTATATACTTACTCCGACCCCCCCACCACACCGATATACCGTTGAGATTCCCATAAAGATTCCAATACCAATTCGATTCTTCGTGTTTTCTTCTTTTTTTGTCGCTTACGGACAGGCCAGAGGGGTTGGGAGTGTTTACATTTCCCAGTTTCTAAGTATAAAACTTCTCGCGAGCAAATTGCCTCCGTGGAGGAGAATCACTTCCGTATATTGTAGAATTACAAGACATGGGTGAGAGGCAGGGGGAGTGACAAAGGTAACGGTCACTACTCGTGCACATGCTTTTTTTTTTTTTTAGTTCTTCACGCTGCTTCGGATAAAAGGAAAGTAATTTAAGAGCAGGTGGCTCCCCCCACCACCACACCACCACTATAACCGATCAATATAAAAACGAAAATGATAATTTTTACCATTAAAGGAAGGAAATTACTGCTTCGTCCATGCACGCACACATGCTGCGGGACCAGCGTGCTTTCGACTCCTGTCAATCTTCAGAGGACCCTCAAATCAAAGGTGTAAATTTTCTGTGCCGGCTTAGCGAGATTCGTCGTGCCCGTCGTATACTTTCCAAGTTAGTCGTATAGTTTTTCCACTAAGGTTTAAAATGTGAGTTTTTCGGCCAAGAACTCATTCATTTTGGTTAAATTTTAAAGAGTGAGAGGTCCCAGTAAGGAGCCAAATCGCCAGTTTAGAGGAAAACTACAACTCTTTGGACAATAAAATCAAGGTTAGAAGGGCCCGCATTCGTGCATGGTAAACCGACTCCTGGAGTCGTGTTACCATTTATAGTTATAATCTTGCCCGTTGCCGAATCGCCAATCAGTAATCACAGTTTTTCGGGCTAAGAATCAGACTTAAGGGCACAAAAACTCTATTTCATTCCAAGAATTCAGCCGTTGAAATCACTCATATTCTCAAGCTCACTATTCAAGCTTGCTTTTCGAGAGCTGGATACATTTTTAAATAAATAAATCATCAGTTGATTGCCCGTGTTGCGAGATTGGATCAAAACCCATCAGTGGATCGATCAACCAGTTTGGGGTTAAAAACCAATTTCGCGAGGTTAATTCGGAAAAGTAATTTTGAGGGCTTGGCTTCCCGAAAAAAAGAACAATTTCGCGGGCAATGACTCGAGGGAAAACCCAATTTCGCGGGTTTGAGTTTGACTCTTCGAAAAGAGCACAACTTCGCTGGTTTGACTCTGGAAAAATGACAATTTCGCGGGTTTGGCCCTTGAATGCATCACCCCCGTGGGGGTGATGCATACTCGTCCTCGTCGTGCCCCTGGACGTCCTCATTGCACTCTGCAGCTGCTCAGCCTGTAGAGAGGATACTGAACGTATGCACTGTCGCCGCACGCCAGCCCAATACGTTATAGCGACATCATGAGCCGAAACTGTCGGCCCTGCAACGACTCCCGCCAGGGAAATCAAGCAAACAATTTCAACGGCCTTTCTCAAGGCCACCGAACCCGCCTACCCCGATCGCGACCCGAGACCACGCTGAAGACTCTGTTCTGGAACGCTGGCGGGCTGACTGAGGCCAAGTTCTCCGAGCTCCAACTGCACGTAAAAGAAAAGGACGTTGATGTTTTTGCAGTAGTGGAGGCAGGAGCGGCTTCGGACAGCATCACAAAATTTCAGCATCACGGCTACCAAACATATGCCCTGCCAAGAAGCCGCCAATGCTCGTCAGGCATTCTGCTGGCTGCTAAGGCAAACCTGACTGTGGAGTTTTCCGTATGGAAGGAGATGGGCGACTTTGACAAACTGGAGGCGGTGGAGCTTAAAGTGTGGAAGGGGCGGACCCATCGGCGCCTCTTTTTTGTGTATAACCCTCCCCGCAATAACCCTGATCTGACTTGGCTTGAGGACACTTGGGATCGGCGCTGCATCCTTTGTGGGGACATAAACGCTCCTTCAACTAGATGGGACTATGGGCGCACAGAGCCAGTAGGGAAGACCTGGGAAGACTTTATTGATGAAAACTTGGTTGAGTATGTTGGGACGCCAGATGGGAAGCCCACATTCTTGGCATACACCGGTGCAACATCAAAACCAGATGCGGTGTTGGCCCATTCTTCAATTGCCTCAAGCACTTCCATTGCTCTTATCCCGCCACCAGGTGCATTTGGCCACAGCATTTTGCTGATTAGCGAGTCACTCGGCCCATATGCTCTGAAGGAGAAAAGGAGGCCCAGGTGGAACCTCAAAAAGGCAGATTGGACCAAGTTTGCATCTGCTTCGGACCAGCTCGTCACAGTCCACCTAGTGACTAACAAAATTGAGGAGTCTCTTGAAGGAATCACAAAGGCCATCTTACAGGCAGCCCTGCAGAGTGTGCCACGCGGCCAGATCCATGAAGATTGATCGCGATACAGCAGCTGAGACCTTCCGAACATCAGGATCCCTAGCTGATCAGATCGTCCTGAAGCAAAAAGTAGCCCTTCTAAAGAAGTAAATTGTTGCAACCAAAACGACAGCATTAAGAAATTTTCTGCAACAGCTGGACTTTCGCAGGGACGGCATCGGAGCAAATCGTTTCATATCTAAACTGAACAATGACGCCCCAGCTCGGAAAAACCCCATCAAAAAAGGCACAGCTACACTCACTTTTGATAAAGACATCGCCCATTTCTTCTGCAAACATTACGCAGCGGTGAGCAATTTTCGCCCAAAGACAAAGGCCAACGCCCCAAGGACTGCAGCATTCCCAACATGCCTTCAGGAGGGGGACCATGAGCTCTTCAATGGGGACTTCTCCATGAGTGAGCTGGAGTCAGCACTGCAACGTACTAAGAAGGGTAAGAGTGCTGGTCCCGATGACCTGCTGCCAGAGTTTCTGATCAAGCTCGGTTTGGGTGGCAGAGCGACAGTATTGGCCTTCCTAAATTTGGTGTGGAGAGAGCATTTCCCGGACAGGTGGAGAAAGGCGGAGATAGTGCCCATCCTCAAAAAAGGGAAACCTGCAGACACTGTGGCAAGCTACCGCCCCATAGCTCTCACAAGCGTCTTCTCAAAGTTCTTCGTGAGGCTGGTTCTGGGGCGGCTGCAGCAGTACCTTGAACGTTACAACCTTCTATCTGACCAACAGGCAGGCTTCAGGAAGCATAGGGGCACCATGGAGCAAGTCCTACGGTTAACCCAGGAAATTAAGGACGGTTTCCATAATAAGCAGAGCACCCTCGCTGTATTTGTCGATTTCAAAACCGCCTTTGATCATGTTTATCGGGAGAAGCTGGTACAAAAACTTTTCAGTATGGGGCTAAGTGGTCGGCTATTTTCTACACTCAGGTCTTTTCTGGCTCAGAGGTTCATCAGAGTTCGTTACCAGGATGAGACATCATCATTCAGGCAGACCCGAAACGGTGTTCCTCAGGGTGCTGTCCTAAGCCCAGTGCTTTTTAACATTATGATCAATGATGTGATCTCTGCAGTTTCCTCTGTGCCAGGAGTGAACGCGCTTCTCTATGCTGATGACCTGGTTGTGTGGGCAACGTCAAGTTCCATTCCAGCGCTGGAGTCTGCCCTGAATATTGCGTTAGGACACCTCTCAGACTGGGCAACTCACAACGAGATGGAGGTAAACACACTCAAGACTGAATTCCAGCTCTTTACACTATCAACCAGGGCCCATTCTGTCTCGCTGACGCTTGATGGTGACGTTTTGAGGCAGACCAACTGTGCCACCTACCTCGGGATCAAGTTGGATTCACGGCTGTCATGGAACGCCCATGCTGAAATTAGCGCTTCGAAGGGAATCAAGAGGTTGGGCCTCCTCAAGCGGCTTACTGGCACAAAGTGGGGAGCTAAGTAGGATGTGCTGGCAATGGCCTATAAATCTTACGTGAGACCCACAATGGAATATGGAAATGAGCTTCTGGTTACTGCCTCTGATTCAGCAGTTCGGAAGATCGATGTTGCTCAGAACCATGCATTAAGGGTTATCACTGGTGGAGCCGTGTCTACCCCAATTCCTGCAATGGAGTTGCAAACAGAAATTGAGCCGCAAAAGTTGAGGCGGGAGTCAGCTGCCCTGGCACTAGATGAGCGACTAAAGAGGAACAACGTTGGGTTTTGGCAGTCCTACACTCCTGCAGCAGAACGTTTGCTCTCTCAAACGACGTACCTTTCTAAGGTTGAGTCCCTACGAGAAGAGTATGGCCTTACCGACCTACTTTTCAACCCAGAACCCTTCCCGTCGGCTAGGGATCGGGTTCCTCGCTGCACTGCCGAC
Organism: Corythucha ciliata; assembly: GCA_038030265.1. NCBI lineage: Eukaryota > Metazoa > Arthropoda > Insecta > Hemiptera > Tingidae > Corythucha > Corythucha ciliata. Next base: position 54,184,882 of record CM075937.1, read on the forward strand.
TACTTTCTAACGTTGACCTCGCCTGTATCCAAACAGAGCACCCCCGCTACCGAGTTAAAATCCCTTGCCTTGGAGACCATGCACACCCGCATCCCCGAAGATGAATGGTTGCGAGTGTTTACTGATGGTTCAGCAACTGGAGGAAGGCGGAATGGTGGTGCGGGAGTGTACTCGGCAATAAGAACCATCGCAGCTCCAGTTGGTGTAGTTGCAAGCAATTTTGACGGAGAAATACGTGCCGTAGTACTAGCACTTGATATGCTTCTGGGAATAGATTTTTCCCGAGCAGTCATTTTGTGCGACTCCCAAGCAGCTATAGTCAGCCTCTGTACCAATGGCCAGACTGACTCCTGGGATGTTTTGAGGGGAAGGCGCCTGCTGGAGCAGCTGCTGACGAGGGGAGCTATTGTGGATCTTCAGTGGATCCCCTCTCACGTTGGCATCTGGGGAAACGAGTGTGCTGACGCACTAGCCAAGGAGGGCTCCCAGATGGCCAGGCCAGATGCGCCAGTCAGTTTTGTTGCAGCAAAGTCGCTTATCAAATCAGCGGCGAGCCCACCAACGTTTGGCTGAGGGAAAGCAGTGGGCTGCTCTCCTCAACCCAAGTAATCGTGTCCCTGCCGACCTCTCCCGCCATGAATCCGTTGCGGCATTCAGAACCATCACAGGACACGATTACCTCAATGCACACCTCCACAGACTCCGGATGTTAGATGACCCAGCCTGCTCCCTCTGCAGCAGTACAGAGCCAATGACTTCGACCCACCTTTTTGACTGTCCGCAGCTTGCGGATGTACGACAATCTTTTTCCAATGACGACACCAAGTGGTCGAGAATATCTATGCTATATTGGGCTGCCAGAGGTCTCTTAATGGCTCAACAGCCGTGACCGCTCGGCGTAGGGAAAAAAAAAAAAAAAAAAAGGCCCTTGAAAACCTAATTATCAATGTCAAGTTTTTTTTGTTTTTTTTTTCTGAAAAAAAAAAAAAAAAAAAATCTTAAGGGCCACCATCTTCGACAACGAAATTCATGGGTTCGGCTCTACAAGGAAGAAATTTCGTGGGTTTGACACTTCAAAAAATTAATTTTGCTGTGGATCCCGGAGGTTCAAAGAGATTAATTTTGTGGATTTAGCCGTGGGAAAAAATAAATTGACAGCTTCGGCTAATCTATAAAACTTTCACGGGTCAGGCTCTTCAAAAAAGAAAGTCGTGTTTGTCTCACGTTATACATTCTTACGAGATCGGCCCTTCCAAAACGTCAATTTGGCCCTTCAAAAGGCAATTTCGCGAGTTTGTCTCGTGCTTCAAAACCAATACGTCAGGTCTTGGCTTGAAAAGGTCAATGGAGGAATTTCCGACTTTTTTTTTTCGGTAGAGAATGCTGAAAGAAACATGAAACGAAAAAAAAAAATTTTTTTTAAACAATTTTTGACACCTAAACAATTTTTTAAAAGGCTTAGGAAAAGCTTGGGCGGGAGGGGGGTGGTCTACGTCACATCTCTGCTCCTTCTCTCAGTCCGTGCGAGCGCTTACTGTCTTCGCCCTTCGGTAGGTTCCTTATTAATCCTTTAGATTCTTCCTGTCCTAGTGTTCTGAGTGAAGGGTGTGAAAATGTATAAATATTGCATTGTGCCTCATTGCACATCAACTTCGAAGAAAAATCCAGAAAAAATATTTTTATCTTTGCCTCGAAACCCCAAAATAAGAAGAAAATGGAGCATCGCAACAAGGAGGAGACAAGGGGACCTTTCAGAGAAGACGACTTGTCACGTTTGCGAAGATCATTTCAATGTAAGCTAATACATACATTATAGGCCCTTTTACACGTACGAGCTTGGACAGCGGGACTGGACGTCGGGCCTGACCTCCGAGCCTGGCCCGCGCGCCTCAAAAATCGGCTCGTCGTCCAAGCCCGCGGGCCTGGACCGTCCTTACAAAAAGCTGCAAAAAACGGGACACTCCTGGCCCGCGGGCCTGGCTTGCGATCATCATAGACGTCGGGCGAAACCCGCTCGTGAAAACAGATACCCGCCGATTTTTCCTCGGGCTTGGCGCGATCATCCAGGCTCGCTGGAGCGTTGGCCAGGTCAGCGGTCTCGAGAGGCCAAGCCGCCGCGTCTAGTGGTTTTCAAGCTGGTTGTGAGTTCGTTCGGGGGAAAATGGAACGTGGAAACGCGGAACGTTTACGTTTACAACTTGAATGGTTATTTGCTTTCAACAATTGTGTAAACATTTTGGAAGATATGGGACAAAAGGGAAAAAGGGTGTGGGTGAAGAAATGGATGAAGAAAAGGCAGACCCGCGGACAACTTTCGCTCCTCAAAGAGCTGGAAAATCACCATGAGGACTTTATCAACTATCTCCGGATGGATATTCATTTGTTTGGGAGTTTGTTGGACGCCGTTCGTCCATACCTCATCAAGCAGGATACTGTAATGAGGGAAGCTCTGTCACCAGAGGAAAAACTTGCAGCAACTCTTCGATACTTGGCAACGGGAAGATCATACCGAGATCTTTGTTTCTCAACTCGAATATCTGTATCCAGCTTATCAGAAGTCATCCCGTGGACAAGTCATCCGTTAACAAAACAAAACAGTGGTAGATAACGTGGGAGCCGGAAAATAACCTGATAACAGGAGCGCGGGAAAGGCCTGCGGGCCTGGAGCGACCGTGTGGATAAAATGGCTCGACGGTTGGCATGGCGGGTCCGAAGGCGCGGCCGAACGAGCCGTCGGAAGGGGCTGATGTCTCGGCTCGCGGGTCTGAACCTCGAGCCTCTCTCGTTTACACGATCACGCCCGGCCCGCGGGTTAAGCCCATTTTGGGGCAAAAACCCCTTGGCCCGACGGGCTGAGCGCCCGTGTAAAAGGCGTTTATAAGTTGCATGCGTGTGCATAGCAAATTAATTAGTTCAAATTTATAAGGCAATGACGCCTCTCTTGTTGAAAAAACAGCTAGTATTTTTCTTTAAAGGTTCTGTCTTTTTCAAAGAGAGTTGATCATTAAGTAAACTATGTTTCGCATTAATTTATCTATTTATCATTTATTTCTGATAGCTGGATGAAGCCGTCGAGAACATCACCCAATACCGTTTGGGGTACGCTCAGCGCCTTTATCCCAAAAAAGGTCTGTGAATCATTATTCTTCAGTGGCAGTTATAATGTATAGAAATTAACGTTTTTCTTTTTATGCTTAGGAGTTGTTCCCCATAAATTTGACTGCCAAAAAGATCGCCGTACAGCTCATGAATCGACGCAAAAAGTCCGAAGCCTGGCGAAAAAAAGGAAAATTCTTGAAATTTTGGAAGAACAACAGCTACCCAGTTGTTCGACGGGGGATATTCAGCCTTCTTTGGGCCCCATGTCAGAAGAGTCTGAAAATGTTCAACCTTGTGAACCCGAGATCCAGGAGAAGTTGAAAGATGCCGCCTGTCAAGCCCAAAATCTCGGCGAAAAAGTGTCTTGTCAAACCGATGCCTATTTGTTGACAACCAAACATTTCAAGGACGACAATGAAAGCGTATGCTCTGCAGCTGATTCTGGGTCGTCTTTCAGGCCTAGTTCACCAGATTCTCAGTGTTACACGGAGAGAGTAGACGCATTAAGGGTTTACAATACCGTAAATTTCATTAGGAAAACTCAAAAAATTTTCTTAGGTTCAACCGATTTGTACATCTTTCAATGTCTAGCCAAATGTTTGAGGGTAAATGTGAACATGGTTTATTTGTGTATCACCAAGATTCGAAATAACCATCAACTGGATCTGCTCGCTCACGATTTCAGTCTGTCGAAAAGTGAAGCTAGTAAATTAATCACAAAATTAACCCCACAAATAGCTCAACTTTTAAAAAAACTGATATTTTGGCCTGATCCAGACATTATAAAAAATAATCTAGCTGTTGAATTTTGGGCCCGATATTCTAACGTCGAGTCAATAATCGATTGCTTCGAAATAGAAATTCAAAAGCCCAAAAACGCCGTTTCACAGGCTCTTTCGTGGTCAGAGTACAAAAAATGCAACACTATCAAGTATTTAATTTCATGTACACCGGATGGCTTTATAAATTTCATCTCCAAGGGATACAATGGACGAATAACCGACGTAAAAATCGCCCAAGTAAGTGGATTATCTCAGCAGCCTAAAACGAGGGACAACTGTTATGGCAGACAGGGGGTTCAAATCACTTGAGCCGTTGCTGAATAAAGAAGGCTGTTTTCTAGTTCGTCCACCGAGTGCACTGAAAGAAATTTCGTTAACCATACGATGGTTGAAAGTTATTTAGTTTCTACAACCTAATTGTCATTATAAATGCCAAAAAAAGTGTTCCTTCAACAAACAGCTTTAAGCAAAATAGCTATACAATTATAGTAGAAACCACGCCAGTGAGTTCAGTCAGATTATTGTTAGGTTCACTATTTAGAGATGGTGAGTTAGCTGTACAAATGAAGTGGCTTTGAGAACTAAACAGTCCTGGTTCTTTAGCTGAAAGTATTTTACCTTTAACTTTACAGATAGGTGTTCGTTAATATAAAAACAGTTAACGTTTAACAAGAAAATAACCTCAACTATACAGATGGTAAAAGTAACCCAAGTTAGTTGTGTGAACTACGCTTGGTTGGCGAAGCCATTACAGAATTGTTGAATTCTGCTGAACTTGTAGTTTTTAACTAAACGAGATGGTAGATTCATCTAGACCCTAGCTAAAGGCAGTTCATGTGGAGGGGAGGTCTAGGAATTTGATACTGCGAGCCCACTGGTTCTTCAGTATAGTAAAAGAAATACAACACGACGACGAGTGTTAGCATCGATAATCCGAATTTGTTTGTGCTTGTGGCTTGTGCAATATGGATACAGATGTTAGAGAAATTCTGGAGGCTTGGGGACTATCTTCTTACATTGACACGTTTCGTGGTAAGTGCATTCATATGACACACCGATAATTGCATGCCTATCATTTTTGACCCATGGGTTCATATATTTGTTTGAGCCACGAAAGCATATTGATTTTTAAAAATAATATAGGCCTCCTGGGGCCTTATTCTGTAACGAGATTGAAACATTGCTTGGTAGAAACATTAAAATCTCATTGATGAAATTAAGAAACCTGAACGGAAAAATATGATTTTTGAAAAAAGCAATGTTGAAAAAAGTTAGTGAATAAGGCCCCTGAATTTTTAAGATTTCGAAGGAAACGAAAAATCACTAATTCTTGTCACTATATTAACTGGACCAGTACGACCTCTTGAAAAATCTCAAAAAATACTGTAGTTGAACCAAACTCCGATGGAATTTTTAAACAAAATTTCCAGATGTAAATGAACCTGGTCATATGTAAAACAAATTGGTTTTATTGATTTTTAGGTTCCATCAGAGTGTGGTTCAACTATAGGTAATATAAAATAGGGGGAAAAAAATGTTTCCCTGTAGGTATAGGTAAATTAGTGCTTCTTCCATAAATCCGTCAAATGCGTGTGGTTTGACGCGACTGGCGAATAAATAAAAATTCTTGAATGCGAAAAGAAGAGTGGCTAAAATTTCACTAAACTCCAAAGGTTCTGGGAATGAAGCGTTTGCAAAGCCAATTTCAGGTTCAAACTATAATTTCGAAGCGGGGTTTGTTGAGTACTACAACATATTTTAACTTGAATCATTCCTTCTGAATCACCCTGTATACATGCTTGTGGACAAAGTAACAATTAACGAATTAGGGTTTAGAAGTTGAGGCACAGTTCTATGAAAAGTGGTGAGTTGACACAGATTACCATCTAAAACAATTCACTAAAAAGGGAACACTGCGTTTTTCATGCTGCATCCCCCCGCCCCACCCGGGCGTTCATAGAAATGCGTCTCAACTCCCACTGCGCCACAGGATCGTAGTTGCAACTAGGGGCAAGCTTCAACATTGAGATCTCCTTAAAACGTGTCACAGCTGGTGGTAAATTTCATTAGATCAACTGATTCAGAGTAGTACATAGCGTTATCTATTGGCATAAAATTCTGCAACGGGGTCGTTCATTCCAAATAGTCTTCTCCGTTAGCGTACAATTAAAGAGAGGATGGGTAGAGATTGCTCTGGGGCAGATGTTTGTGTAAATGGAAAACGCTATACGGGGTGCATGGTCCAGTTTGGGTGGTACAAAACATTTTGGGAGAAAGTACACCAAAAATAAAGTAAAAAATTATTTTTTGGATAGTGAACTATAATGCTTTGCTTTCGAGTTGCGACTTTTTAAGAGCTTTTCCCCGAGAGAGCAAAGTTGTACCCAAAAACCGGCTGTTTCCCAGCTTGAAATGCACTTTCTTGAAAAAGTGATGGCAGTTTTGAAATCAACGGAAAGTGTTCCACGGGTAAAGGGCAATATTAATCTTCAAAGTTATCAAAGATTCCTTGAAATGATCAATACTGAGTTTCCACAAATATCTCTGTGGATTGTCAAACGTCACAAAAACTTCTCCATTTTCTCAGCTTTCTAACAGTGTATAGCAATTTAAATTATCCTACTTCTTCCATGGGAAATGTTGAGACAAAACGAAAAAAATCATGGCACATACTGTTCATTTTTGGACAAAGTTTAGAAGGGGGGGGGGGCTAAAAAGTTGATCCTCATGAGTAATGAATTTTCTGAGGACGACATACGGCTGTGTGAGTCAAGAAAATATTTAGTAGACCAAATAATTCATGAATTCGGTGCTTTTTAATATGTACCCATAACTTACTCGTTTTAAGCCCAAAAATGAATCCTGTGCTATGATTGGTTTCGTGTCGTCTCAACGTTCCCTATGGAAGGAGTAGGGTAATTCAAATCGTGTGTAAACCGTCAGGAAGCTGAGTAAATGGAGAAATTACCGTGAGGTTTGGCAATCTGCAGAGCTATTTGTGGAAATACGGTACAATTCTTTTTAAACAGAAAAATTCTCGATTTTTCGTAGTGAGACAAAATCACCACGTTTCTTGGATAGGCTTTGACAACTTTGAAGATTGACATTTCTCTTTCCCCGTGAAAAACTTTCCGTATAGATTTCAAAACTGCCACCACATTTTCAGAAAAGTGCATTTCAAGCTGGGAAAAAGCTGGTTTTTGGATAAAACTACTCTTTCTCGGAAAAAATATTTGAAAAAATTATAACTCAAAAGCAAATCATGATATGCCATTTACGGTGGCTTCAAATAGTTTCAATTGCGCAGAATGTATGTTTAGTTGCGTTACTTGCAGTAGAAGGGTAAGATGTCGTTTTTCGTTTATGCTCTTGGCTTATTTTTTACGTGTGAATTTGAGATTTTGAGTAATTTATTGTTCGTGTTGTTCTTGAATACAGTGTCAGTTGCTGATGAGGGGTCACAGTTGTGCCCGAAATGCATTCGACAATTAAAAGAGACTGCTAAAGTAATTGGTTGTAGTCAGGGGTGGGCAAAATACTTTGAAAATGTATTTTAAATACTGAAATACAAATACTTTTTGAATTGTATTTTGAATAAAATACAAATACAATTTAAAATACTTTTCAAAAATTCGATTTCGATGGCAGATAGTGCGAAAAACACGAAAAATAAATAATTCAAAAATAACAGGTCCTTCAATAGACAAGTTGACAAAATGTAACAGCGCGAAATGGCGCTGCGCCGCGATGCGCAAAGAAAAGTAGGCAAGTTGTCACGAAGTATTTAGTACCGAACCGGCGAGCACTGGTGGATCGTGAGCTGAAAAGGAGGTGAGGTCACTGGTGGACCTATATCGGGGTCCGGGGCGGAAATCTTCAAGAGGCCCCTAAAAGTCTCTAACTATACATGAAACCTCTATTAGTAACCTCTAAGGCCTTTTCCTAATTTTAACCATATGGCCTTTTCCATATACTGTAGGCAAATTGCCGCCATTTCCACAGTCTGTCCGCTAAACAGCGCTCATGCCATGTTTAAACTGCGAATTTCTCCATTTTAGCCGCGAATGAGTGCTTTTTGTCAACTTTAACAGCAAATTAGCGCTTTTCGCCGCAAATTAGCAACTGATTAGCGAGGTAATCCCCCCCCCACCATAAAGACATAAATATGCGCTTTTCCCCAAATTTAACAGCAAAGTAGATTTGGTATCCTGTGAATCAGCGATGTTTCTTCAACTTTCCTCGAGTTGGCGTTTTCCACAATTTTAGCTGCAAATTAGCGATTTTTTCTAGCGGTTTACACAGTATGAGCTGAAAATTACTCAATATTAGCCGTAAAATTCTCGAAATGTTTACCACAAATTAGCATTTTTTGTTCACCGTAACCATACACTGCGGATTGGCGATTTCGTCTCAGTTTTAGCCGCGAATTTGCAGTTTTTCACTCATAGCCATAAATTAGCGCTTTTTCTTAATTTTAGCCTCAAAGTCTCCCGAGGAAGCCGGGAATTAACGTATTTCCAATTTTTGACGCAAATTGAAATTTGTCTCAATTTTAGCCGTAAATTAGCGCTTTTTCGTAATTTTAGCACTGCAGTAGCTATTTCTAGCCCGTGTATTAGCGAATCTTGTTCATTTTAGCCACGAATTGGCGTTTTCCGATATTTTTACTGCAAATCGGCAATTCTTCCATTTTTGACAATGAATTAGCACTTTTTGTTTCAATTTAGGCTGAAAATTAACTTTTCTCTTAATTCTAGCCAGAATAATTACTGATTTTCTCTATATTAGCCGCAAATTGGCGGGTTCTTTTACATTTTGGCACCGCATTAGTAATTTTTTTCAATTTTAATTATATGTAGGGGCTTCATCTCAGTTCTAGCCGTGAATCAGTGTTTTTTCTTTTACTTATAACCATGAATTTGCCGTTTACCTCAATTTTAGCCACAAAGTTGTTGTCAGAAGGCGGAATTAGAAATTCCAACACACTTTATCCGCGATTATTTTCCTCAATTTTAGCCGTAAATTCACGTTTTTTTCAACTTTAGCTGCTTTGAAGCGTTTCTATAATCTGTGAAATCGCGAATTACCTTAATTTTTCAGCCACGAATTCATTATTTCCTCAAATTTTAGCCGGGAATAACACTTTTTCCCAGTTTGAGCTGAAAACGAGAGTTTTTATTTATTTATGACAGGCTAATTATAGCGAATTTTTCAATATTAGCTGGTTTTTTTTCTTACACTTCAGTCCCACGTCGGCATTTTTCCTTCAATTTTTGCTATGGATTAGCGTTTATTGTTTAGTTTTAGCCTCGAACAGAAGCTACGCATTTGCGTTTTGTCAATTTTTCAGGGTTTAGTGACTTTGTGGGTCGCGCTCTCTTCGGTATACAAAATAACGGCCAACGAAAAATTTAGAGATATTTTTTATAACGACAATGAAAAATTGGGAAAATACGAACTCGCGATCGAACTGACTAATGTTGTTTTTTTAACATAATATTTGTTATTTTTAAAAATAAAAATTGAGGTTTGTTAGCTGTTGGCACGCTACAACTTAAACCAATTTTTGCCACGGGTTAGCGCTTTTAATCAATTTTAGCAGTGCAGTAGGGATTCTTTCGTTTGTATTGGCGATTTTCCTCCATTTTAGCCACGATTTGGCGTTTTCCTCATTTTCAGCTGCAGTTTAGCCATTTTTTAGCAACTAATTAGCACTTTTTTCTTAGTTTGAGTTTAAAATTAGTGTTTTTCTTAAACTTGGCCCCGCTAATTAATATTTTTGTCAATTCTAGCCGCGTAGTTTTTTTAGGTTTTAGCCCGCGTGAGCAATTTTTTTCTACGGATTAGCGCTGTTTCTCAGTTTGAGCCTCGATTCTTTCAGAAGCTATACAGATTTTCGTTTTCTCGATTTCAGCCGCGAATTATTGATTTGTCTTCATTTCAGCTGTGAAATAGCGTTTTCGGATAATTTTGCAGCGAATTAGCACATTATCTATTCTCTTTTTTTTATTAATAGGCGAGTTTTCGCCATTTGAGTTGTGAATTTGCCATTTTGGTCCAGTTTAAACTCGAATTAGCGTTGTTTTTCGCAATAATTGCCACGAGTTTTGTTTACTTGTACAGCTTTGTGTACTTGTAGGCTAGGGCTCTGCATGATCCATTTTTGTGCAAAGTTTCCATCCGCTAGCATCAAGTATTTGTATTTTCGTTGAGTGTGAAATACAAAATACTTTTGAAAATGTATTTCAAATACAAAGCCCAAAATACTTTCAAAAATGTATTTTAAATACAGAAATACAAATACTTCTCCAAAAGTATTTAAATACAATTAAAAAATACGTATTTTGTATTTAAAATACAAAGTATTTTAAATACTCAAGTATCTTGCCCACCCCTGGTTGTAGTTAGTTCCAAAAGTTTGAAGAGGAGCATTCGCAGAGGGACAACCGATATAAGGAGGTGGATTCCATCATAATTATCTACGTGGGAACGAACTGAGGTGGGAGAAGGAAGAATAGCGGGACAATATTTTACTCAGATAGGTGTTTTTGTACTTTAATATTATGATTTTTAAAGCGTTAAAGAGTGACCGCTCGGTGTATAAGAAATATAAAATTCTGGAATTGCTGTATTTAAGGCTGGCCATACTCACAAACCAGCTTTCATTTTTACTAAGGTGTAGGAAATATCAAATCTTTCCTCAGAAAATTAGATCGAAGCTTTCCACAAATGGAGTAAAAATGTCTTCGTTTGCGTTGTATAGAAAGTTGGAAAGGATTAATGTGAATTACGGGCTCAAGTTAGTAGCTATAGAAATTAAAGATGCCTATGCACAAATTGCTCGTGTAAAGAAACGTATTGTAGAGGAAAGACGAGAATTTACCAATTTGAGCGATAAACTGTTGGTCCTGGCTGGTCTTTGTTTAGTGGATGATTTTTATGTAAGAAAATTTGACTTGGAGAAGGCTAGGCTAAAAAATAAATTTGAGATGATGTTCCATAAAGATAAAATGAAACTAGGCAAAAAACGTAGTGGAACCGGGGAAAATGCGAGGGTCTTTGAATCAGTAGACTTAGTGGTTAATAAGACGGAAGAACGGCTTCCCTTGTATGTGCAAGAAGTTTTGGCGTATGGCCCGAAATTCAACCTACCTGTATGTTTCAAAGCTTTACCTATTCCAAATGTCATTGCGGACGTTGAATGTCTTCTTGATACATGTTCGAGTCTGAGTAATTATGCGAAATCGGTCCTAAGAGGCAGGTTTGTTAATTGTATTACGAATTTTATGAATAAAGTTACTGGGTTTCGTACTACTAGTGGGTATGTGCATAAAAACATTTTATACGATAGACTAGCCGTGTTTGCGGAAAAAACAAAAAGGTTTTTCATAAGGAATAAAGATTTAGTAGTGGTACAAACGGATAAGACTAGGCAATGTGTTGTTTTATATAAAAATGACTACATTCAGAAAATGAATGAGCTCTTAAAAGACTTGAACACATACAAGATTGTAAACAAAGATCCTACAAGTAGAATACAGGCGAGTAATAATGCTTTAATTAAAAAACTCTTTGAAGACAAAAAGATAGATTTCGCGGCTAAGAGGAAATGTACGTCGTATACGGGATTGTTGCCACATATGTATGGGACATATAAGTTGACAAAGGACAAGTTTCGGCCAGTAATCAGTACGGTGCGTTCACCGATTTATAATACTTCGCAACTTTTGTTGAAGCCACTGTCAGTAATTGCAGATTTGTATGGGTTTAATGTAAAGGATTCTATGGAGCTTAGACAGTTTTTAAAGAGTGTCAGGTGTGAAGAGAATTATGTGCTGGTTAGTTTGGATGTGGTCTCGATGTTCACCAATATTCCTGTAAGGGAGTCGATAGAGGTAATTAAGGCCAAGTGGGATATTTTAAAAGACAGTGCAGGGATGGAGCAAGAAATGTTTTTTAATATTTTAGATCTATGTTTGTGTAATTCGTTTTTTAAGTTTAATGGATGTGTCTATGAGCAGGTAGTTGGGCTGCCAATGGGTGGACGTTTATCCCCTGTAGTGGCAGATATTTTTGTTAACGAGCTCATACATAGCATTTTGGTCAGAAGATCTGTGCGTGTTCAATTCCTGAGAAAATATGTTGACGACACGATTGTTTGCGTTCATCAAAATGATGTTGCACTGTTGTTGTCCGAGTTTAATTCTGCTCATAGCCTGATTAAGTTTGAAATGGAAGCAGAGCAGGGTGGTAGGCTGCCGTTTTTGGACTTGTTGGTGAGCAGGGCGGAAGATCAGAGTTTTGGGATTGATTGGTATAGAAAGCCAGATGCTTCGGATAGGATTTTAAATTACTATTCGTCACATCCGTTTCAGCAAAAATTTAATGTGTTGAAAAATAGAGTTAGACGCGTGATGTTGTTGAGTGATTTTAGTTTCCACAGGTCTAACCTGAGTAAATTAAGGACGATGTTTGTACACAATAACTATCCATCTAGTCTCATTGAAGCTGTGATACGGAAACAGAAGTATGAAATGTATAAAAAACCATCAGTGCGTGATAGACCTGAGAATGATGGTGCCAGTCAATTAATTCCCACACAAATAGTAGGTAAGAATGGCTGTGATAGATTAAGTATCCCACATATTGTACCTGATAATGGCTGTGATAGACTAAGTTGTCGGTCTGTTAATTGTGGCTGTGACGGTAGGTGTAACTCCCCTGGTGATAAAATTAGCTGTGATTTTAGTAATGTTGGATTTGTTGGTTTTATTTATATTGAAGGGCTTACGGAGAAATTGATACGGAGAGTTGATTGGACTATTTGTTTCGGCTCGTTTACCATCATATTTGGTTGAAAGTACATCACACAAGGTGATTGGAACTGAAAAACTCGGGGTGGATGAACCTCCTGCAAAGTTGAATCTACTTTAATACCAAATGAGTGATAGTTAATTGGACTATTTGTTTCGGCCCGCTTTCTATCACGTTTGGTTAAAAGTGCTTCGCAGCAGTTTGTTGTAACTGGAAATCTTAGGGTAGATCAACCATCTGGTGAATTGAATCTACTGTATTACCCAATGAGTGGTAGTTGATCGGACTGATTGTTTCGGCAAGCTTACTATCATGTTTGGTTGAAAGCACCTCGCTTTACAGGTATCATAACTCGACGATTATGTAGTAGAGTTAACTAAAAGACTGCATAGTTAATTTTACTATCTCAGTAAAGGTTGATTGAAACAATCAATATGGGCAACCTTACTATATTCGTTCAACAAAAAACGTATAGTAAGAGTGACTATAAGTACAGGAATCTTTATTTTAGCCCGATTTTCTAACTGAAGTAACGAGATTCTGGTTGAATTTAACCATACTTTTTTTTCATGGATCCCGGAGGATCAAAGAGATTAATTTTGTGGATTTAGCCGTGGGAAAAAATAAATTGACAGCTTTCGGCTAATCTATAAAACTTTCACGGGTCAGGCTCTTCAAAAAAGAAAGTCGTGTTTGTCTCACGTTATACATTCTTACGAGATCGGCCCTTCCAAAACGTCAATTTGGCCCTTCAAAAGGCAATTTCGCGAGTTTGTCTCGTGCTTCAAAACCAATACGTCAGGTCTTGGCTTGAAAAGGTCAATTGTCACAAGTATAGCTCTTCAAAAAAAAAAAAAAAAAAACAATTTAGCGCGAGTTCAGCCCTTCAAAAATGCAATTTTGCGATTATAGCCATCAAAAAAACAAAATTTTGCTGGTTTTGCTCAAAAAAAAAAAAAAAATCTCATAGTTCGGGTCTGGAAAACCAATTAAACGGGTTTGGATCATCATAAAATGCAATTTCGCGTGTTTTGCCCACGCATAAACAAATATCGCGCGAAGTTAGGCTTTTAAAAAAGCAATGTCGCGGGTATATGGACCTTGGAAAACCAATTTATTCTGTTTAGATATCGAAACACGGCAATTTGGCAGCTTTGGCTTTATAAAAAATGTTTCTATTGTTTTATTCAAAAAAGCAATTTTGCGAGTTCGTCTCGTGCAAGAAAGAAATGTCGGAGGATTGGCGTTTCAAAAATGTAACTTTCACGAGCATGACTCTTCAAAAAAGCCTATTTCGTGTGTTAGGATCTTTTAAACATGTGAAGGGGGGGTGGGGGTGTATCTACGTTTAGGAGCTGTTTGGGCCATGAAGGTCCACGCAGTTTACCCGTTGTGGGCGAAGTGCTTAAAGTACGTTCATATCAACCCGTACCCACAAACCTCATGTTCCCCGTCTACTCGCTTTCCGTCATTCAACAAATTTCGTTTATTTCACGAGGATAATAAATGTTCGCAGTGTTTATTCGTATACTAGAAAGTAAACCTCTCGAGAATCCAAGCCTTTGAACTCGCCACGCGCAGTACTACACAGTTTTTGAGAAATCATCCCCCTTCCCCACTCCACTCCACTCACCAATGTTTCAAAGTTTCGTCACAACCAACTGACGATAACTAAAGAATTTGGCGCCTATCATGTAAGTCATTTTTTTTTTAAAAACGTCCCACGCACTTTACGTTTTAATCCTTTTAAACAAAACATCGAAGAGCATTTTAGAAAGGGATCTCCATTAATCGGCAAATTAGCGCTTTGGAAAGGAGAAAAACAAAACAAATTACCCCACGTTAAATACCTGGCGCTTGAGAAAAGTGAATGAGGACGACGTGTGGTGTCCTTCATAAAATGTAAAACACGTATTTATTTATCGAGTGAGGTGTAAAATGTTCGATTTCTTAACTCTCTATTATATATCGTTTTATGGCGTCAACATTAGGCGGCGGCGCGTAGGAATATGCGATATGACCAGCTCGCATAGAGGACGTATAATTTATTATTATTTTTTTTTTTTTATACGCGTGAAAAATTTGAACTGCGTTTCGTAAGTTGTCATTTATGAGGTTTTAAAAAAATTAATAACCCCCCTCACCACACCCAACAAGTCAGTCACGGACGGTAATCATAGCGGTGGAGGCGGGGGGACCTCCGCGCAACACCGCACATCGTCAAAACTATTAAAACCAGTTTGTTGTCCTTACGATTCGAGTACCAAATTTTTTACCTCTTATAGGCCACCGATTTTTTCTTGAGACATCGAGGTGATAATTTCTCGTCAAGAACAGCGTGACATTTTTCATTTATTGATTGATATGAGTCATTTCCTACAAAAAATTTATAAAAGTCAGCCGTTATTATAGGAAGAAGAAGAAGAAGAAGAAGACGGCATGAACCAGAAGGAGGAAGCGTAAAAAATTCTCCACCTTGACCATTTCGTTGGGTACAAGGAGGGGGGTAGACTTAAAAGAGAAGGGTGGGTGGGGGACGCTCGAGAAATTCAGATCGGGGAGTGTGGCGGTACACCATAGGCTCTATATAACTAAAAGAGATGCTCATACTATTTGACCTACGCCCTTATATAGCCTTGTCCGCAATGTACGGAGCGTGAACGTGAAAGCGAATTTTCCCATAAACTTTCACCCACCGTCATCTTCGCGGAACCGTGTTGAAGCCCGGAAAACTCCCCTTCCCGCGCTCCACATAATGCACACAAATTCACTGGTGAAACTACCGTGCGACGGTGACAAGTAGTCATTCATGACAACGGTGCTAACTGCCAATTCGGACCTTTGGTGGACTTGTTAGTGAAGCCAGAGAGTGGGGGGGGGGTTCAGCTTACGCCCTTCTGAACAACTTCCAATTCATCCTAAAATCCACCTCGTCAGCAGATCCCTAACGCAGGAGCCACCATCAAAATGGAAGGTTCCTAGGTCTGATTTCACATGTCATTCGACCAAAACGGCCAGTCTATGGTGCGATGAGCTGTTTCAGATCACAGGGGAGCTGTTTCCAGCCCCAAGTCTGAACTTTGCGGGAATAATTACTTTCTCCCACGCTTTCACCTCCCCATGGGCGTAGTTTTCCGACCGAGGGGGTACATACTATCACCCCTCTCCTCCTTACCCTAAATTACAACAAACAGTAATTGAGTTAGCGTTTGTAGTGAGCTTTTGATCACTAAACATCCATTTCTGCGATTCTGGCTCTCTTTTTAGTAGTAGTAGTAATAGTAGTTTATTGATTAACAATGTACAATCACACCATAATAACAGTAATTGCCGAGACTACCGATCAGGCAATGGGCAAATTGCCCGTCTGCCGAGAAGGCTTCAGGCTTCGTAATTTTACGTTTCCCCAAGAGAGCGCGAAAAAATAAATAAATATATATCCAAGTAAATAAATGAGAATAACTATATAAAATAACAGAACAACAGTAACTCAAATATGAAAATATATAAGCAACAAAACAAGGCAACACGTGCGGGCAAATAGACGCCCTAGTAACAATTTATTCCAAGTTTCGATCCAAACAACCATTTAAAATAAATAACAAATAAAATTTATAAGTTAACTGACTTTTATACCACCGCCCCATACCGACGCCCTCGTCCCTTCGTACACTGCGTTTACCACCATGATAAATTGCCGTGATACCCCCGCCTTGGCCAGTTTGTAAAAGAGTGCGTGCCTACTGACGCTATCAAACGCCGCTTTAAAATCAACAAAAAACAGAAAAACCTTTTTACCTTCTTGAAACTTCAAATGAATGATACTGGTTAAATTAAAAATGTTATCGACCGTCGAATATCCCCTTCTTAACCTGCCTGTTCCTCCCCTAGAATACCGCCGTCCTCCACCCATTGGTTAAGTCTGTTACTAAGGACTCCTCCAAAAATTTTTGCTAGCGTGTTCATAAAGACTATGCCTCTGTAATTTTCTACTCTGCTGTCCTCTCCTTTCTTAAAGAGCGGAAATATAATGGCTTCTTTAAAGCCTCGCGGTACCGTGGCTGTACTTAGTATTTTATTAAATTAACTTACCAAGTTTTCTATTAATTGAGGGGGCGCACCCTTAAAAAACTCATAAGGCACTCGGTCTGGCCCAGGCGCCTTGCCGTTCTTAGCCTTTCGTGCTACATTACACACCTCCTGAGCAGTTATCGGCGAATCGAGAGCCTCCACGCTAAAATTCGGCGCTGCGTATTCCACTGGTCTTGCGAACAACTGCGGGTTCAGCAAGGTCTCGAAGTAGCGCTTGAGCTCATTCACCCCAGGCACCACGCTCCTGCATTGGTGTGGTATAAGTTCGCGAATGCTTCCCCAGAACTCCTTACTCCCCCTAGCATTACACACACTTTGGGCGAGATTGTTATAGTAGTTCTGCTTCTTTTCCCTACGTATCCTCTTAAAACTCCCCTTAGCCTCCAAATATAGAGCCCGTACATAACTTGCCGAAGTTCGTCTATACGTATTTAGCATGCGAAAAGTCTTATCCCGCGCCTTCTGACAGTCTTTATCAAACCACGCCGATCTACCGCATTTTCCGCCCCAGGAACTATCCCCGGCTCCTCCACAAGCCCCGGCTGCCTCCCTGATGCAGCGGATGACTCTGTCTTCTCCAGTTTGCACGCCGCCAACCTCAGCCCTTGCGTCAGCAATGAGTATCTCTTCTACTTTCGCCTTGTACTCTTTCTCCCTACCCGCTCTCAACTTGAGCTTAGGAAGGAGGGGAATGCACACCTCTTCCGCCTTACCGTCGCTCACCTGTAACCCCACACTGAGTGTAATTGGCATATGGTCCGAGTACGGCTTCGCATTTACCTCAAAATCTTTTACTTTTCCCAAGATATTGATCCCCACACAACAAAGGTCGATTACCGAACTCCCCGGTCCACCTACAAACGTTAATTCTCCCCCACGGTCACGCAGAGCTCTTCCATTGAGAATAACCAGGGACTCATTGTTGCAAAACTCAATAATGTGCTTCCCTTTCCTATCAATTACATGATCTTTCGAGGCCCTATCCTCCGTAAACTGACAGTCGAATAGTAACTCCTGAGGAACTCGCTGCCCGTGTCCTGTACGAGCGTTAAAGTCTCCTATAACAATACTATTAACACACTTTACCACACCCTTGCTGAACACATCCTCGAGACGCTGAAAATCGTCATCCCATTCACCTTCACCCTGAGCACCCACTGATTCTGGCTCTCTAAAACACCATTTTCGCTGGTCTGGCTAATTTGCGTCACACAGTATGGCTCACTAAAAAAAAAGAAGACGAAGAAAAAAGAAAAAAAACAAAAACAATAGTATATTGTACAACGAGTGAGTAAAATGTGAATTTACTTGCGAGTTGTAGTTTGAAAGCATGAGCCGCAGGCGAGTGCTTACAAATACAACGAGCAAGGAAATTCACTTTTATCACGAGTTGTGCGTGCTATTTTTCTCGCGGTGGAGCTCGCTTCATTAAAAAACAGTATTTTGACAAGGAAAAGTGTTAATGTTTTTTTTAAAAGAAATTAAGACTTCTATCTATCACTAATGCGAGTCAGTGTGAAGGCTACGGGAACTGGTGAGAGTCTTATTGCTAGTAGAAGAGGCACCGCTGCGCTCTACCGGTCAAACAAGAGCAACAACCATTTCTTGCTCACTAGTGCCATTGCTTACTCACTAGTGAGTAAAGTTGTTATTTACCCATTGTGATTTTTGAGGCCAGTAAAAGATAATTTTACTCCTTCTGCGTGGAACATAAATGGTATACTTTACCCGCAAGTCGCGAGAAAAAAACATTTCGGGTATTTTCCTGGACAAAAACCCAATGTCACGCGTTTGCCGCCTCCAAAAACAATTTTCGCGGTTGTTGCACACTGAGAAATCATTTCACAGATTTTAGGCTGAGTAATTTTGTGAGTTCAGCTTTTTAAAAATGAAAATTTCACGGGTTTTAGATACATTGAAAACTGCTGAAACTGGGGGTGACAATTTCAACGTGCTAAACCCCCTGCGCGATGGTGTTAGGTCGCAAGGACCAAATACCGAAGTCTTGCTGTGCTTGATGGGCTGGGGAAACGCTAGCCCCTTTCTGCCCCTGACAATCTGATGCGAGTCCCAAAATAGCTGCGCCCTTCCCTATATAAGATCGCGCATGAAGAGGACGATAACTTTGACAGAGTTTACAGCCTTATAGGCAAGAGGCATGTGAGTTTTCTGTAATGAGGAACAATTATCGTCCCTTGGATAGAAATTTAAGAGGCTGAATTACCGAAGTTTCCGAGCCTGGGGAGTCCCAGGAGGACCAAAGTTTCATGTTTTAGAGCCGAACGTATCACGGCTATTGTCTGATGCGGGAAACTCCGTTTCAACTTTCGGATTCCCCGTGATCGTAAAACCCCAAGGCTCGCAGTTTCGTCCAATTTGCCTTCAAATCCTTTGAAAATGGTACGATAGAGACAGCATTTCAAGTGTATTCTTTTTTTTTAGTGCAATTAATTTAAAAAATGCACTTTTGGTGCACATATGGGTCACGATACATGTTTTTCACGTTTCAGAATCCGTAGAACACGAATCCGAGGTCGGTTCTCTTTTTAAAAAGAACAACAAAAAACAAATGAGCTCAAACTTTGGTCTGTTAGCCACACAGTTGGTTACTAAGCAAGTAAAAAGATAACAACTCCGTTTGAGTGTGTCTCTCCGTCTTGTGACTTTAAATAGACAAAGTCTGTGTGCTCGACAAGTTTGTGTTCTGTTCTAATTATCATCACACGGAACGGTTTCTTGACATTTGTTCAAGGGAAACAAAGGATTTTCTGTTTGTTTTCTCGTTTAAAACAAACTGTTTCCTCTCCATTGTTTTCTTATAACGTTCCCTCAACGTCTCTTCAAATCGCCTGCCAACTTTCCTCTTTGACCCTTTTTTGTGTGTCCCTACTGCTGTGTCGTAAAGAATAAATTAACGTCATTATTCATTTCGCGTAACGAGAAGTTATGCAAAAACCAGCAAGACCAACTTTGTCGTGCGTTGGATAGAACGCACCAACGAATTAAATATATATTAAAAAAAGAATGAAAATGAGCTTCTTAATGATCAAGAAAAGTCCAGAAGCATTAGGAAAAAAAAAAAAAAAAAAGTTTCAGAAGCCTAAGCTTTTTCGAAGCTTCTTTTGTTCATAATTAATCGTGGTGGTTTCGTAATGATGGTGAAACGGGTCGAGGGGAAGGGACAGTTAGGTTAATTGTATAATGATAGAGGGAACTTCACAATTATTCATTTAAAGGGGTTGATAGAAATAAAAAATGAAAATGATAAGGTAGAAAGGGAGTGACAGGAATGGGAATTAACGTGCGGTTGAGAAGAAACTCACACAGGCCTTAAAAAAAAAAAAAAAAAATAGAAAAAGGAGAGAGAGAGAAAGATAGATCGAGTGAGTGAGAGAGAAACCTGTAAGGGACGCGAGAAATAGCCCTCCCATTAAAAGACGAGAATTTTTCGCGAAGACGATTTAATAAAAGTTTCGTTCCCGGTTCGATTAATTTTAAAGCGGCGGGAAAAAGGTTAATAAGGGGACGAACATTTAATTTATTTAAAAAAAACAACAACAACAAAGAGGGCCAGGAAGAATTTCGAAAACAAAACCAGTCACCCTCGACCGGCTGAATGAAAGCCCCGCTGCTCGTCATTTTAAAGTCATTAATAACAATGTAACAAGGTTTCTGTAAAAAGTTCCGCGTTTCAAGTCGTGTTTTCGTTATTCTGGAAGTGGGGGGGGGGGATTTCAGCACATACATCACCGCCGGTTGTGATCTGACACGTTAAGTACAAGACAGCAGTCCTGCACGCCAAGGAAGACCCAATTATTTGGGATAAAAATAATAAATTATGACTAAAATATAAATTGTTTTTTGTTTTACTAATTGTTGCCCAGAGGCCATTCTCAACAGCGGGACACTCTTCTAGCAGTTTTTGTGCCCTCATTTTATTAAGTACTTGAATGAATTGAATGTCTCGGGATGCATGAAGAGAGGAAAAACGTTCTCACCTAGGAGGTGGTTAAATGAGTAAATTTATGTGGCTAGCCTATAATTATGACGCTTGTAGCTAATTAAGTCGTAAAATTGGCACTTTCTAGATTTACGATAGCGTCATAATAGACCTCTGAGAAGAAGAAAAAACGTATGTTTTCCGGCTAATATCTGCGCAATGTTATTGAATTATTTTAACACCTCTCCTCTATCACTGTTCTCGGCAAACAAAAAGAGTCTTTATAAATCAAATCAAACACGATATTGAATAAGTACCGTTCAGCATGCGTAGAGTGAGTAAAAAATGGTTACAGTTTTTAATTTTTTTAAAATCTTTCCGTCGCGTCACAATCGCGATGCTCAATAATAATTACCCTTCCGAGAAAGCCCTGGATTTATTAAAACATCTTCCGACAAGCCTCCAAGCTACCTTTCCATCAATTTCCTACAAAGGTCATTATTTGCTCCGTGGTTTTTTAGACCTTTCCACCCCTCCTTTCACCACCACAACGGTATTCACGAGTCACCATAAATACCACACACGTCGTAACATTCGGTATAGAACGTATATAGACAATTGTTGCGCGTTTAGAACGCCGAACCCGTTCGACCCCACCAGGTTCAGGGATACTGAACGACATCGCAGGCTTAGATATGAAGGACGAAGACGCTTCTTTGACGAGCCTATAAGAAGCAGAAGAGAAAACTAAGAAGCAAAATGGTGGAACGGTTGGGGGAGGGAGGGGGGGCGCGTCTTTCGAGAGTGGTACCAGTCGAGGTTTCTACTTTTATGGACGCGGGTGTGGGTTCACATTACTCGCGAGTCTTCGACAAGAGGTATTGCCCTCTGAGTGCTTTAGTAGAGGTTGAAAGGGCGGGGGGGTGAGTGGGCGGGGAGGAAATAAAATAAAAATTGTTCGCATTGGTTGAGGCCTTGTAAACGTGAAAGCAATGCGAACTTGGAGTAATCAACAAGTTTTAGAGGCGCGAATAATGTGTCGATAGTCAATTAATTTCGACGAGTTTTACAACTTGCTACTTCCTGGTTGAGGAGGTTGTCGACTTCGGCCGGAAAATGGTTTTGTTTTTTACTTCCAGGTTTTTTTCACTTCAAGTGGGCATATCTATACAACTATTCAGAAATGGCGAATTGGCGGTTTTGTGCAGTAAAATTCTGTGTTTATGAATAATTATGAAAGGACCATTTTTGACTTTGCTGCTCTAAAATGGAAATAAGCCTCACTCCCCCACTCACCGGCCGGGTTCACGCAGCCACTTACATTCGTTGGATAATTCAGGCAACAAAATAAAGCAACGAAATCAGTGGCGAAGCGTGCCTTAGGCTGGCCGTCCAGTGGACGCGATTTCGCGCGAAGAGCGAAAAGGCGCGAATTCGCGCGAACAGTTCGCCTTGTTTCAAACACGTCGATTTACATGGGACCCCGTCCACTGAAAGCGCCACTATCGCGCGAACAAGGGCGAAGGCGAACAAACGAGTTTGATTTTGAACGCGCGAAGAGGCGAAATCGCGTCCACTGGAAGGCCAGCCACTGTTCGCGCGAATTCGCGCCTTTTCGCTCTTCGCCTCTTCGCGCGAAATCGCGTCCACTGGACGGCCAGCCTTATTTGTATGTGTAAGCAACCCCCCCCCCCCAATCATGTATGGTTGGAGAAGGCCTATTAGGGCCCGGGGGTACCGAACATTATCTGTTTGCTGCATATATTATATAACTCATCCCCACAGAGATCATTAGTTACATTCGCATAGGTAGTCGAGAACCATCCGATGAATTTGATCATTTTCGGACTAATATAACCGTTTTTCGCTTACGTACCTGCCGAGTGAAGCAAAACTCGATCAATTGGGTCTAAACTGTACCCGACCCAGTGGCGGATCCAAGGGAGGGGCCACCGGGGCCATGGCCCACTCCCTTGGAGTCGAGGTCACTTGCGCAAAAAAAAAAAAAATCACCAAAATCTCTTACGAAATCCAATCGAGGAGGGGTGATTACCTCTAATTTTAGGGTCATTTTGTCAGAGACTCGAGGGTGGAACGCGCGACCACGTCAAGGGAAAAATGAATGCGAAAGGTCTCGCCAAGGGCAAACTTTAAGCGAAACGTCACATTGTGGGGGAAAAAAACTCTTTCGAAAGGCCGCGGGACATGCAAAATGCCCCACGGCGGGCAAAACGCAACATTCGGGAAAACACTCACGTGAATCGTTCATCTTTGTTTTGTTGGTTTTCTTAGTTTTGCCTTAGTGGCGATAAGATTGCTGATGAGGGGCACCGGGATTGGGCCCGAAATGCATACTGTCAAAAAACTACGCGGCTGTAATTGTTCAAATTTAAATAACCAACTTTCCATTTAACACTCACGTGAATCGCCACATTCAATGCGACATTTACGTGAAATGCAGCGTCAAGGGAAACAAATAATGCGAAACGCTTCTCCAAGAGCAATGTTAAGGTGACATTATTGTCTATTTTATGAAAAAACTCGTCGGTTTCACGAAAAAATGGTCAATTTCATAACGAAATTGTCTGTTTTATGAGAAAAAGGAGAAAACGTTCAATTTTGTAAGGCATCTTAAGCCTATGAGCATAATGGTTGATTTTATGAGGAAATTTTCACTCTAAAAGGTGTCAATTCGATGAGTACATCGTCAGTTTGGTAAGATAATAGTCAATTTTATGAAGAAAATGACAATTGTAAAAGGAATTGTCAATATAATGAGAAAATTGCCTTTTTTGAATGAATTTGCAGAAATGATCAACGTAAGAGTGAATTGTCAATTTTATGAGGAAATTATTAATTTTATGGGGTAATTGTCTATTTTATGGCGAAATTGTCAATTTTATGAGGAAATTGTCCATTTTATGAGGAAATTGTCAATTTTATATGGAAATCGTGAATTTTATGAGGAAAGTGTGTGCTTTATAAGGAAATTGTCAATTTTATGAGGAAATTGTCCATTCTACGAGGAAATGTATATGTTATAGGAAATGGTAAATTTCATGAAGAAATAGTCAATTTTATAGGCAAAATAGTCTATGCTATGATGAAATTGTCAATTTGGTGAGGTAATTGTCAATTTTATGAGGAAATTGTCACTTTTATGCGGAAATAGTATACTTTATAAGGAAATGGTCACTTTCATTAGGAAATGGTAAATTTTATGGGGAAATTGTTAATTATATGAGGAATTGTCAATTTTTAGAGTAAATTGTCTCTTTTACGAGGAAATTTTCACTTTTATGGAGAAATAATAATTTTTGTGTAGAAATTGTCTAGTTTATGAGGAAATTGACAAGTTTATGAGGAAATTGTCTATTTTGTGATGAGATTGTCAATTTTTTGAGGAAATTGTCAATTCTATCAGGAAATTGTATTATGTTATAAGGAAATTTGTCAATTTTATGAAGAAATACTCAATTTTATAGGGGAATTACCAATTTTATGAGGAAATCGTGAATTTTATAAGAAAATTGTATGCTTTACAAGGAAATGTCAATTTCACGAAGAGACGGTCAATTTTATGAGAAAAGTGTCAATTATATGAGAAATTGTCCCTTTTATGAGGCAATTGTCAATTTTATTGGGAAATTTCCAATTTTACGAGGAAAGTGTTAATTTCATGAGGAGACTGTCAATTTTATCAACAGCCAATTTTGGTAAATTTGTTTGCCAGTAAACCAACTTGACTGGGTGGCCTATTTCAGTGACCGATTGCTCCGATTTTGCGCACAAGCCTACCGGCTTCGTTGGGACTTGGGAGGCTCTTAGGGCTGGGGGTCAACCATGAGCTAGCGTTAAAAAATTAACGCAAGCGGTAACTGAGGACGCTCTATCACAAATAATGTTATAACGCGTTTTGACGGTATTTTTACGCTAGCTCATGGTTGACCCTCTGGAGTTACTGAAGAACAGTGAAGCCCGCACGCTCTTCTGAACAAATGCATGAGGCGATATTTGTTCGCTATCGCTAATTGCTATTGACAAAGACTACCTCATAATAATAATAGTTTTTGTCAATTACAGCCATAACTACTGATCCATTAATTTATATTTAGTTCATGCTTTTAAAGAGAATGCCAAAACTGTAAGCAATGCTTACACTGCTCACATGGACGCTTCGCCCCTGAACGAAATTCAGGCAACGAAAAAGCGCAAATAAAAAAGGCCACGCGATAAGGCGAAGAAGGGCAACGGATTAGGGAAACGACGTAAGGCACCGAAATAAGGTCCCGAAATATATACCACATTAACAAGCCAAGGGAATAAGACAACAAAATAAGATGAAACAGGGTAGCGAAATAAGGCAACCGAATAGCACAAGGAATAAGGTAAAAAAAAATAAGGGAAACAGAATAAGGCAACAAAAGCGAGTGAAATAGGGCAAATAAGTAAGGAAAAGAAATAAGGCAGCGAAACGGGCCAAAGAAATTGTTATAATCCTTCATACATCGTTATAATCCCCTTCACTTCTTCTCCATATGTCTCTTCCACAATTAATTCCTAATTGTTTAATTATAAATAAATCAGTTCATATTTGGAAATTGATTATGACTATTTGAATATTTCAATGGCGACATCGGACGAACAAAACGCGGCGTTATTAGCGATGTTGCGATCGCAGCACGTCTCTACAGACTATCGACCACGGTTCCCATCGAGGCTGGAACCATTCGATGAAGATGCAGAGACTTTCAGCGCTGAGGCTTTCAGTCCGTGTATCTGGACAATTATTTCGATCTCGCTGACTTGAACGGAGACGAAGACGGAATTCTGAGTGGGGAACACCCATAGTGCCAGTCCTAAAACCCGATGGTTCCATTCGTGTCTGTGCCGACTATAATTCAACAGTAAATGACCAGCTACAAAACGAACGCTATCCTATTCCTCGGATAGAGGAATTTTTCCACAAAATGCGAGGTGGAGTGTTTTTTACAACGTTGGATATCCATAAGGCTTATCTTCATTTGAAAATGGACGATGAAAGCTCCCTCATCCAAGCCATCAGTACTCACGTAGGTACATTCAAAGTAAATCGGTTAATGTTCGGAGTGAAGGTAGCGCCAAATTTGTGGCAACGTTTCATGGACGAAATGCTTACAGGTCTCGAAGGAATCGCTGTTTTCTTCGACGACATTATCATTCAAGGCCGCACAATTGAAGATTGTGCAAAAACTGCAAACGTCAATCGAACTAAAAGCTCCCTTGAAATTCCCTCAACAACTCGAGGACGAACTGGACATTTTCGTTGAAACGATACAGAAAGCCGCATGGCACAGCACTCCAACAAGCCAAAAAAGCAACTGTATGAAACAAAAAGTGACATATACTCTTGAAGTGAGAAACTTGCTAAATGCAAAGCGAAAAGCAAGGAGAAAATGGATGAATAATAGAACGCCTGAAAACAAAAACATACTGAACAAGTACTGCCATCAACTAAAGAAACTGATTAGAACAGTCAAAAACGAAACAATAAGCAATTGTTTAAGCACATTAAGCGCTGAAAAAGACACAGAATATTCTCTTTGGAAAGTTACGAAATCCATGAAGAGACCGAAAACCCATTCCCCCCCTATAGTGAAAGCCGATGGGACTTGGGCTAGGAGTGATCAAGAGAAATCAGATTTATTTGCGAATCACTTGTTTGAAACGTTTCAGCCGTATTCGACGCAGACTACAGAGGAAATTGTTACTCAGACGTACAAAACTGACGCGTATGAAATACATCCAGTCACGCTGAAAGAAATCAAGAGCGAAATAAAAGACAACATCAACGCTAAGAAGTCCCCTGGTTACGACCTGATTACAGGTAAAGTAGTGAAAGAGCTCCCAGAAATAGCATTAAAGAAATTACTTCATATTATTAATGCTGCGTTCAGATTGAAGCACGTACCTTCTCAATGGAAGGTAGCTGAGGTAATAATGATCCCTAAACCAGGAAAATCACAGAATGAAATAACAGGATATCGTCCTATATCTCTTCTACCAGTCTTATCGAAATTATTTGAAAAATTGCTATTAAGAAGGCTTAAGCCAATTATAGAAAACCGAAAACTAATCCCTAATCACCAATTTGGCTTCCGGCATCACCACTCAACGATCGACCAAGTACATCGAATAACAAATGTGATCGAAAAAGCGTTAGAAAACAAACATATTGCATCTAGCGTGTTTCTGGATGTTGCTCAAGCCTTTGATAAGGTGTGGCACGAAGGGCTTGAATACAAGCTACACAGGACCTCCCTAGACAATATTATCTGCTGCTAAAGTCGTACCTGGCCAATAGACACTTCAGGGTGCGGACCTAAAGGCCATATCAGCGGGAGTACCTCAAGGCAGCGTTCTCGGACCAGTCCTCTACTTATTGTACACAAGGGATCTACCTTCAAGTGATTCGCCGATGATACAGCCATCTTGGCTGTTGGAGAAAACGTTGAGCAACCGACAAGGAAACTGCAAACAACTGTTGACAAGGTTGTCAAGTGGACTAAAACATGGAGAGTGAAGCTAAATGAAAACAAATCAGCTCATGTGAATTTCACCAACCGCAAAATTGCCACCCTGGACGTCAATATTAATTCGAGTAAAGTTCCGTATGTTGAGTCAGTAAAATATTTAGGTATGACACTTGACTCCAAGCTGAATTGGAAGAAGCACCTACAAAAGAAGAAAGAGGAGCTCAACATCAAGTTCAGGAGTATGTATTGGCTAATGGGAAGGAAGTCCCAATTAACTCTACACAACAAAATTTTCATATATAAACAAATTCTGCGGCCTATTTGGACGTATGGAATACAGCTTTGGGGTTGTACTAAGAAAACAAATGCTAAAATAATCCAAACCTATCAAAAACAAGGTGCTGCGCAGCATTGGTGAACGCGCCATGGTACATGCGGAATGATGACATTCATCGCGACCTGAAAATGGAAACTGTTGGCGAAACCATTGCCAAATTCGCTCGGAAGCATCAAAGACGCCTCCTCAAACATAAAAACCCAGAGATGTCGAATGTCCTGAATAATAGAACGAACTTCGGAGACTCAAGAGAAATAAACCATCGGACCTCGTAGTGTTGTGTGAACCTGGTGCACTAAATTAATTATAATACAAACAAAGGATGTGACTACACAGTACGATGGTAAAGTTGAAGACCCCTAATATAAGGCAAGAAAATAAGGTAAAGAAACCATTTTAGCAGTGGCGGATCTAGGATTTTAATTTGGGAGGGGTTTTACCATGAATCTCTCTCTCTTTTCCTGAGTTTCAGCCGCAAACATGCCTCTATACGAACCAATAATTGGCTATTTCTCAAATTTAACCTTGAATTAGCCCCCCCCCCCAATTTTTTCCGCAATCTAAATGCTTTTTCTCAATTTTATCCGCGAATTTTTTTCTCAATTTCAGACGCGAATCACCGCATTTTCTCAATTTTAGCCGTGAATTAGTGGATTTTCTCAAATTGATCCGCGATTTATCGTTTTTCTCCATTTCAGCGGCGAATAAGCGATTCTTGCTCACTTTACCTGCGAATTCACTGAATCTTCAACAGCGAATGAGCTCTTCCTCTACATTTTAGACGACAATTAGCGGTTTGTCTCAGTTTTAGCCACGAGTTAACGTTTTATTCCTCTAATTTTAACGTTTTTCTTCACTTCTTAGTCATGCGAATTAGCGCTTATCACCATTTTAGCCGCAGTTCTTGCAGAAAATTATCGTTTTATTTTCTTCGTACTAGCTGAGCATTATTTGCGAATTTTAACCGTGAATTATTCTTTAATTTCACGCCTGAATCGTCGCTTTTACTCAATTTGAGCTTCCAACTGGAGGATTTTCACAAAATCCGTGAATTTGCGTTTTTCTCTATTTCAGCTCCGCGAATGAGCGCCTTTTGTTATATTGGCCTGTGAATCAACGCGATTTCCCAACTTTTGCCGGGAATTAGATTTTTTTCTCAATTTTTACCGCGATCTAAGCGCTTTTTCTATTTTTTTTTTGTCGCAAATTATTTCTCAATTTTAGCCAGTTTTCTTAAATTGTTCCGCGAATTGGCTTATTTCTCAATTTTAGTTGTGAATGAGCGTTGTACTTCAATTTTAGGCCGGAATTAGTAGATTTTCTCAGTTCAGTTTAGTTCTCAATTTTAGCTGTGAATTTGTGATTTTTCTCAATTGCGCTTTTTTCTGTTATTGTTGCCTCGAGAAAGCCACGAATTTTGCGTTTTCAAAAATCAATTGTTGAGCCAGGTGAGCGATGGATTTAGCTTTTTCTCAATTTTCGCCAAATATTAGTGTTTTTTTTTTCATTTTCAGTCACGAATTAGTGATTTTCGTCTTCTACTATGAGTCAACGCTTTTCTGCTACCGCTAGAAGCCGCTATTTGATATTAGCGTGTTTTTTTTCAACGTTCTCCCGCATTAGTAGCACATTAGAACGCTTTCTCAATTTATTCTGCCTTAAAAGACCTATAGGAATTTGTAGTTGGCGTTTTTTCTCTGGTTTGGCCGCGAAGTTGCCTTCAGATATCTCAAATTGGTGTGTTTTTCTTAATTTAAGTAGCAAATGATCGCTTGTTCTCAATATGAAATCTCTGGAATGACTATCAACAAATTTTTGGCGGACGTCATCTTCTTAGGGGGGGGGGGGGTTAAACCCCCAAAACCCACCCCGTAGATCCACCACTGCATTACATGAGATTTGAATGAGAGCAGCGAAATTCCATCGTCGCGTCGTCTCGGGACTTCCACTTTTCTGGTTCCTCCCTTTGAAGGTCCCCATCATGCTCGCCCTCGTCACTGCCTCGAACCCCTCCACGCCGTAATTGCTTTCCCGCGTGTACCATAACGCGTTCAGAGTGCGCGGACCATTCTGCTTCTAACAGGACAGCGGGGAGGGGGGGAGAGGCGTCAACAGCAGTGTGATTCCAAATGGCGTCTATAGTGAATCCCTTATCTTGAGTTTTCTTTCTCATACAGCACAAAAGTTAGCCTATTGATCCAGGCACCGCTTTTTATCAGCAGAGGGTCGTCAAAAAGAGGGCTGAAGGGCTTATAGACACGACCCAATATCACATTACAGCCTGCAGTTGGGTGGGTGGATTGGGCTGATTCGTGGACACCAGGAAAACACCGCAAAAAACTTCAATCGGCTCGTTTGATTGAAAATTCGCCTTTTCGGGGGGGTAATTGGTCCGATTTGAACTGCATACGTGGTTCACAAAAACCCCTCGGACGCCTCGAGATTGATGAGAAATGCTTTGAGACGCCCCAAATTTGTACGCCAGGTACCTAGTAGCTCTACGCTGGATCGACTCAACAAGATCAACCTCCGACTTTAGAAATGGATCCCAGACAACAGAAGCATACTCCAAGTGACAACGAATCAGCGATTGATACAAAAGTTTAACGACAAAATGGCTACCAAAGTCCGCTGAAAAACGCTTCACGAAGCCCAAAGCTCTGAGAGCCTTACCTCTAATGCTGATAATGTGATCACGGAAATTCCCCTTATTATTAAAGATAACGCCTAAATCGTTTATTTCCCTTACTTCCTCGAGAGGAAGGCCATCCAGACAATATGTCCACGAATCACAAGCCTTTGACTTTGTGCCCACATTAAACTTGATACATTTGCACTTCGATAGATTCACGGTTAAATCGTTAAGCTTACACCAGGATACGAAAGCATCAAGATCCTGTTGAAGCAACAGTCTTCCACAGAGGAAACTGCTGAATACAGCTTCAAATCGTCTGCCAATAATGAGCAGGAGGAGGAACGAAAAACTTTCACCACAATCATTAAAAAACAACAAAAATAGGATTGGTCCAAGATGCGAGCCCTGTGGGACTCCAGAAACAATCTGAATCAAGTCAGAAAGAGAACTATTGTAGGCCACCCTAAACGTCCTACCAACCAAAAATGAACGAATCCAGGAGCAACCCCGTACACCTCAAGTTTCTTGATAAGAATCTCGTGATTAACCCGATCGAAAGCCTTGGACATATCAGTGTAAATGGCATGTACCCTATGCCCCGACTCCAAGTTACCATGAATAAAATCATTGTACAGGAGTAAATTTGTGGAAAGGGACCGTCCCTTAACGAAACCATGCTGTTCCGGGGTGATGACATGCTTAAATTTCTCACCTAAGAAGTCAGCTACGAAGGAATCCAGAACCTTGGCGACTATCGAGCACTCTGCAACCGGCCGGTAATTAAGCATATTATTTTTCAGACCTTTTTTGTATATGGGAACCAAGAACGACGTCTTCCATTGAGAGGGGAAAATGCCCTCCCTGAGAGACCTGTTGAACAGAGTCCATAAGGGAAGAGAAAGAGAATCGGAACAATTCTTAAGAAACAACTCAGGGCCCGCAAAGAGACTGTTCCTGAGTCGGCGAAGCCTGTATTGAATATCCTCAACCGAAACTGACGACAACGCTACATCAACAAGATCCCCCGGCAACCCAGAAACAGCAGCACGAGAACTCCCGAGATGGAAACTCAGAAAAGTTATCGCTAAGGACAGAAGCAAATTCGTGCGCGATTTCAGAATCAGAATCAAGGGTCTTATCACCATTCATCATTACCAAAAAAACTTAATATCTTTACAAGTTTTTATTTCAGTAAAACGAACGTAGCGCTCATAACATTCACTTATCCTCAACCTGACATCATCTCTCAGATTGGCCCGTCCTCCTGAACCTCCTGTAAGCATTATTTATAAGAGAGATCAATTCCCTATCGTACCAAGAAGGGAACTTGGAACGAGTGAAGACGCTTCAGGAACGAAATATGAGTTAGCTGCATCAACTACGTCGTAAAACAAACGCAAAGCTTCCTCGATAGAACCTTGTGATAAAATATTCCAATCCACATTTAGGAAAAACTCGTTCAAAGAAGTATAGTCAGCTCTACGAAAATTCAGACTAATTGGCCTTCGAGGCGGTTTGCACCTCAACAGCACGGGAATGAGAATTTCAGCCGGGGGGTGCAGCTGATCCGGATCAACCAAAGAGAAATCACTTTTACGGACCAGAATGTCCTCATGCATCGAATACACGTAGTCCAACACTCTATTATGACAATTGAGCACCTCATTAAGCTGGAGAATACCATGAAAACTCATATTATCCTTGAGGGACAATTCAACCGCTGCACCACCAGAGTAAACATTGAAATCACCAGCAACTACCCAAGGCTACTAGAACTAACAAGGTTGGCCATTACAATGTAAACAAGACGAAAAAGCTGCCTCAGTGTTTTGATTGGTCGAGACCGATTGTGACGTAGAAATATGCTCCTCTTCCCGCCCCATTGTTTATAGTCTATAGTATTTATGTAGAATTCGTGTTTTTTGAAAGCCCAAACTGCCCAAACTATTGTTTTATTTAATTCAACCAGAATTTCGGGCTTCGTACCTTCACCATGGTATCTTCAGGTGGCAATATTCTTGTATAGAAAGATATTTCGGACCAAGAAAACTTCCCATTTCCTTCGCAGCCCTCCTAGCCCCGGCGTTTCTTCTCATTTTAATAATGAGGAAGTCTCACATTTTTCGAAAATATTTTTTTTTCGATGAGGTATACCAGCCCTGTAAAACAAACCCTTTGGAAATTTTTTTCTTATTTAAAGTTGGCATATTTTCAATCCCGCCAAATCGAACATTTTCCGCAACGTAACATACGCTGCATTCTCTGCCCTTTTCATACCTCTAAATGGCTAATTAATTTATCCTTTATTATTTTATTATTCAAGGGCTCAATACAAGGATAATAATACATCTACTTTTTAATGGTTGTTTTTTAATTTGTCTGCTATAATAGATCATAAGTCGGGAGCTGTTCGTAAAAAGACCCCACAGTTTATTAAATTAACGATTTTAGAAGTTTTCGGACACTTCAATCACATTGTGATCAGCGGCTGCAGAAATCACCCTTTTTAAGGGAGTGAGAGGGGAAAGGGCGGGAGCAGAGGCACGACCCCCCCCCCCTCAATCAAAATACTTCCTCTGCCACTGATTGTGATTGCGCCAGCAATGAGCTTGCGTCATACGCGCTTAACGGAAAAAACGCACTTCCTACGTTGTGCTTCTTTGACTAATTTGCAACCCGAGCTTTAGAATAAGGATTAGTCTGACAGCAAAGAGTGTAGCACTCAAACCTACCAAGTAGCTTGATGGCATCCGCTGGAATATCGCTGTCCTTGTCAAGTTGTCATGCCTCTAAATGGCTCTTTTGTTTATCCACCATCCATGAAAAAACAATAGGGCAAAGAAATACAGTGTGGGAAGTGGATTTTTTCGATAGACGCATGTAACGCAAAAATATCATGGCGGGCATTCACAACGTGATTGAAGGGGACGAAAACTAGTAAATTTGTTCATCAATCATTAATTGTTGAGTAATGATGCCCACTTTGTGCTCTATTGTTGAATAAATAAATTAAAAAAGAAAATATCTATACATGGGTTAAAAGTATATAACCCATATGAAACGTCCTCATTGCCGTGCAATACCGAAAGCCCGTGAATTCCATAAATGTAGTTTATTTGATGCAGAAGTGAAGCTTGTCTGGGTCTTCAGTCTAGGTGCCACACTGTTGTCCTGGGTCCAGTATGAATCACTAAGCCTTGCCAGCCTTTCCCTCAACATTACAGAGGCTATCTGCTGTCGGTCCTTCAAAGGTTCAATGCCCGACTGGACTTGCATTGCAGTGATTGGTGTAGACCTTGGGCCACCTGTTACGACTCGCAGGGCGCAGTTCTGGGCTTTTTCCAGCTTTGTGAGGTGGGTATCTGCAGCAGTCACAGTAATCTCAGATCCATACTGCAGAACAGGGCGCACGTAGGTTTTGTAGGTTAAGGCCAGGACATCCTGAGTTGCACCCCATTTGGTACCAGTGAGTCGCTTGAGCAATTTACATCTATTCAGGCCTCTATCCTTCAGAGAATCAATATGTTTCCTCCAGGTGAGCTGCGTGTCCAGTCTCACCCCCAGGTAGACTGCCTCCGATGTTCTCGGGATGGCTTCAGAGTTGTAGAAGAGCGAGATGGAATGCTCCTTTTTGGAAAGGCTAAACAGCTGAAAAATGGTCTTAGTTGGACTCACTGTCATCTCATTTTCGGCAGCCGATCTACCCAGTGATCTCAACGCTCCAGTGCAGTTTCGAGGGCTTGAATCGAGCTGCTTGTACCCCAGATCACCAAGTCGTCAGCATAAAGGAGTGCGTTAATTCCAGGACTTGTAACCTGGTTGATGACATCATCAATCATTATGCTGAACAGCGTCGGGCTGAGCACTGAGCCCTGCGGAAGTCCCTGGCGAGTCTGTCTGTACACTGAGACCTCATTGTTGTATCGCACCCTAATGAAGCGCTGAGCAAGAAAAGAGGCGACAAACCTGTACATATGTCCATGCACACTCCAGGAGCTTACTGAGCAGCTTTTTCCGCCAGACAACATCAAATGCTGATTTAAAATCCACAAACACAGCCAGTGAGCTTTGTTTAAGTTGGAACCCGTTCTTTATTTCTTGGGACAAATGGGCAATATGTTCCATGGTACTGCGGTGTGCTCGGAATCCTGCCTGCGCGTGGGATAGCAGTCCCCGTTCTTCCAGGAATATGTTCAGCCGGTTGAGAACCATCCTCTCCAACAGCTTGCAAAACACACTCGTGAGTGCAATTGGACGGAAGTTCCCTGGGCAGGTTGGAGATTTGCCCTTCTTAGAAATGGGTATTATTTCTGCTTTTCGCCATTCTGCAGGCATTCCAGCTACCCATACTCGATTCAGGAAAGTCAACACTGTTTCTTTGGCTTTTTCTGCCATATGAATAAGAAATTCTGGTAGGATCTCATCAGGACCTGCGCTTTTTCCTTTCTTAGATTGCGTGAGGGATGCTCTAAGTTCAGAGATAGTGAAAGGGCTGTTGAAAAGGTCCTGCTCCATGGAGTTCAGTGCTACTGGTTTCAGCTCAGTGTATGGCTTACCATTGTGCTTCTTTGGTCTGTAGTTGCTTACAGCACAGTAGTGCTTACAGAAGTGTGAAGCTATGTCCTTTGGATTGGTAAGTAGCCTGTCTCCTCTCTTCAAGGGCTGATTTTTTTCTTCCCTTTCATTGCTGAGCCTGGAAACAAATTTGTGCGCCCTGAGCCCGTCCTTTCGATAGTCCATCCTTCCCACAAAACCCCTGTAGGACTGCCTCTTACCCTGAACCACACCCCTTCTCAAAATTGCCTTTTTTTGTTTAAGTATTACACGATCAGCATGTCTTCCTGACTCTTCAGCAGCATCACGCGCCTCATCTCTCTCCTCCTTTGCAAGCTGGAGCTGACTGTTCCAGAAAGGTCGATAATGCTTCACCTTTCCCCTGAGTACTGCCTTCTTAGCGCATTTGAGTATGGCACTTCTCAGGCTGTTGTATGTCTTATCAACACTCTCCTCGAGAAGCTCGAAAGTGATTGCCTCATTGGTTGCTTCATCATACACCTTCCATTTTGCCTTCTTCAGGTTCCACCGAACAAGAGTGTTCCTCTCACTGGGACGCAGGCCACTGTTGTGTAAGTTAACGCACAACAGCTTGTGACCCATACTTCCGCGACTGTGCTGTAGGTGGTGAGACATTTTTTGTGCTAGAGTCGGGTGGGCCAATATAGCATCAGGGGTTAAGGTATATCCGGAAAAAGACATGAATGTTGGCCTGCCTTCCTCATTCTCAACATAAGTCACTGGGTTCGCGTCAATAAAGTCCTCCCAGATATGGCCTACTGCGTCAGTTTGTGTATAGCCCCAGCGGCTTGAAGGCGCATTCAGGTCTCCATAAAGGATCGAACCTGAGTCCCATATTGACTCGAGCCAAGCAAGATTTGGCTTGTTATGTGGGGGGTTGTACACCACAAAGAACCTGTAGCGCCCTCCACTCTTCCAGACTTCCGCAGTCACTGCCTCCAGTTTATCCTGGGCGAGTGTAAAATTGTATAATTATTTACTTATCAAGTATTGTAATAAGTAAAAACATTTAGTGGTAATTAACAGTAAGTTCGTTCAACTCTGTATTAATAATGAACAAAATAATGCTGCGATTTATTATTCAGTAGAATAAACTTTTTTGTAAAAGACAAACAAAATCGACACCCCACACCCCCTATGATCTCAAATCCTTTGAAAATCACTCTCAAAAATCGTGTTCTGTTCTACCCTCTTTATCCTCTTGAAATTTTGAACATGACAACGCGCCACGCCGATACGAGACCATGCACTAACGTTTTATCTCTTCAAATGACAACAATATTTGTGAAATACTCTCTATACACAAATTTGATTTGTATACAAAATGTTCTCTCCCCTCCTGTTCCATGCGCCACAATTCACCATGGGAAAGTGTTTTTTGAAGCAAAATTTTCCTACCCCGTTTTATCTCTTTACGCTTTGGATGCACCACGATTTTTGAGAGGAAATAAGAACGCAAGTGTATGGCTGGCTAATGTTCTTGAAGGAAGGGTGAGTGTTTTGTTCAGCTTCAACATAATATTTTTTGTATAAATAAAATATGTAATAAACATTGGTATCTTTTTTCTAGCCTTAGGGGCCAAGCAATGTGCGTAACATCAGTAAAAAATTCGATAATAAGATTTGATTCACATGAATAACTCAGTTTCAAAAGAGTTGGAATACTACATGAATAAAGTGTGGTGGGAGGGAGCATATTGTGACGTGGGCCTCCACCCCTCGCCTATATATATAGAAAAACGTAAACAAACGGCGTAATGGCCAACCTTGTTAGTTCTAGTAGCCTTGGCAACTACCAACCTCGAAAAAGTGCAACGAGTGCGAACAAATTCCAAATCTTCAAAAAACTGTTCACAGATGGACAACTCTGAACCACCATGGATATAGAAACACCCAATAAGAAGATTTCCCTCCACAGAGTCTCCAGAAACCAGAACCCAGCAACACTCAACCTGGCAGTTAGGACAGGAAATAAGCTTATAGAGGAATGAGACTTTCGCACAGCAATGAGAACACCACCCCCAACGGGAAACACCACACGCAGAGTAGTCCCTGTCCCTCCTGAACTGTTGAACGTCGTGCCCCTCCCCCCCCCCCACCAACCAGTAAGAAATTTTGAAGCATTCCAGGATAAAACGCGTCTTGTTTCAAACCATTTATGGTACGTAGCGCTCTCCATTTAGGGTTGAAAACTTCCTACCAGAGCTTGTTATTATTATTGGATAATGGCATCTACGATTTTGTTATTCATACAGTTAAATGGGAACAACAGTAAGGCGGTGTTATTGCTTTTCCTTTGCGAAAGACGGAAATAATTTAATAATAAGCCATATAAGGTGTGTTTTGTGTAATTCTCCGTCAGTGCAGAGTTCAAGGACTAGAATGTAAATGAAATGGAAAGCTTAGTAGACAAAGTTGAGTAATTACAAAGACCGTAAAGATGAAAACAGCCATCTTGTAAAAGGGAAACAAACTTTTTTTTCGAGTTCTACTTCAGCAAGTCAGCAACTATATCAAATACTCATCGAATGAAATGGGGAACCTATAAAATCGTCAAGTGGTTAGAAGGAATGGTCCGGTTCCGGTAGGAAAACGGGAAATAAGAACCGACCCCCTTTATTTATAAGTTGTAAATATTCATTTCTGGAATCCCTCCAAATTTCTTGACTTTCTTTTCACGAAAAAAAAAGCGCTCCTAGGATATAACAAACTTGAAAGTCGCAACAGGGGGTAGATGAGCTGCCGCTCCGTTTACGTCTTTCACACCCTCTCGTTACCTGTATCCTTCCCCCCCCCCCAAACTTCATCTTGAAATGTTGTTTTTAAGTGGTATTGAGGGGGCGATGGTGGTGGTGGTGTAGGGAGACATAATTAGGATGAATTCTTCGCACATTTTAAAGGCGTTGTGCTGGACCATTCATTGTCGTGCTACATCGAAGATAAAAAAAAAAAAATAAAATAAAACAAAATGAGAAAGGTGCCTCCGTGCCCCGCGTGAGCACAATGGCCACCTCCGAGGAAACTTTCCCATTGTTCTATTCGGGAGGCGCTCCTTCTCCTCGGCTCATCTGTTATTAGCCACAATTTGTATACTTCGAACGATAAAAATCTCTCTCAATTTTATCCATCGCACACATAACTGCTTGCTAACCATTTTCGATGGGCTTCACTAACAGTTCATTATTTCCGAAGATTCACGTTCTTATCGATTACTCACTAGGAAATGCCTGGGATTTTGTTTCTTTTCTTTTTTTTTTTTACTATACCCACATATTTCGAAAAATAAAATCCTCAACCCAAAAAAATAATGTATTCAGGACGTGCCTGTCTGAAATACTATAATCAAATGACGATCGCATTCTGCATGAATTAACAGAAAGGTCGAGAGATAGAGAGATGGCATGTTGAGAAAGAAAGGCGGAAACGTGAAGCGTCTTGCGGCGAAGGAAAAAGTCAAAAGCACGCGACAAAGTTCATTTCAAAGCAGCAGAGGGCCGTGGTCCAATTAATAAAAGGTTTGATGGGATCGCAGATGTGAAATTTTAGGGAACAGTTTCCCGCAGCTTGGGTATAATACAGAGGGGGCTGACGGTGAAGACAAAAATACCAAGTGGCTATAAAGATTGTGGTGGGAATCTGGCCATAGATGCTAGAATAGCAAGCTCAATGGCGCAGGAAAAGCGCTGCAGTTTATTAGGGAGATAAGCAGTGATTTCTAGAGCTTGTGGCAATCGATTAATTTCTGAGGGTTTATTGCCCCAGGGGGGCCAACGAGTCCGCGTCTCAAGCTTTGTAAAGGCAAATACCCACCATTCTGGTTAATATATCCAAGAAATTCAAAATTTTTCCGTTCGTGTTGTGTACCGTTAGGAATGAAAGAGCTTCGAGCGTGTAACGGGGGGGAGGTAGTAAATTGTACAATGAAGCGAACCAGACCGTTGGATAGCTATATTAGTGTTTCAAACAGCTAAAATCCGTGAAATTAGTCCTTGCAAGTCACAAAATCTAACGTTTTTAAAGATCCAAACATTGGATTTATGCAAGCCAAACTTCTTTTCTTTTTTTTTCTCCAAATCCAAAGCCCCAGAACTAGTTTTCAGAGTAAGCCAAACTCGCGAAATTATTTTTTTTGGAAGGGCTCCAACCCCAGCCAAGCTCCAACCACAGCAAATCCTCCAGTAAAGTTCGCCAGACCACAGAAAAGTAGGCACCAAACCACTACAAAGTTCCGATCACAAAGAAGGCCCAACCACAGTCAAGCTCCAACCAAAAAACTTACTCTACCGTGGAAAGCCCAACTGTCACCGAAGAAAAATGTCAAACCTCCGCAATGCTTCAACAACCACAGAAGAACTCCAACAGAAGTATAACTACATTACTTAATTTATTTTCTTCCCTTTCTTGATTTCTGAAATCAGGGACTTCATGAAAGCCAGTCGACCCAGTGTACCCCCTCCAATCACTCGACAGGGCCAACCTTGCCAAATTTGGGGGTCACGTGAAAAATAAGAAGTTGCAGGACCAAGGACTACCTTATACGTCGACCAATGGACAACCACAGCCAGCGAATGAGCTCCCGAAATTGATGAGTGTAAAAACGTGCTCTCTAATCAACGCTATCTACCTACACTTTTTGGGATTGTTGTAGTTTGCTTGCGTTTTAACTTGCATTTTCCTTCAAATTTTAGGAAGATGAGTGCTATGACGACTGCGCTCTTATCAATGGTAATATTAGAGAACCTATAATCAGACAGGTAAAATCACAGACGCCATGTTCGCTCTTATCAATTATCAGCCTTGTAAAATCCACGTTTTGTGAATGTCAACAAACCACCCCCAACCTATCTTATTAAACTGATAAGAACGAACATGGCGCCGTATGCGTCTACTCGTCTTTAAAGGTTCCTTAGTAATATTGTGCAGAAAATGACGCTATTTAACTTGTTCCATGAGCTGACATACAACGAGCAGCAGCAGTTCCTTGCGGATTGCATGGATGTAAGGGAACCTGAGGGGACTCGGGAGGTTACGCTTGACGAGGTATAAATACCAGTGATAGCGACCCTCTGAAAAAATACTTTTTTCGGTTTTTTAAACAGTTTTGAGGTCTTTAGAGGTACGCCGCGGGAAGTTTTGGAGGCGGACTGCGTGCTTTCATTTGCTTTTTGTGCGGGACCGTTGGAACTTTGAGGGAAAGTGAGGTGAAGGTGAGAGTGAGTGGGCTGGGGGGGGGCATGGAGGATAAGCCCCGTGATAGCGGAAGTTTAGAGGTTTCGGCCTCTAAACTGAAGCTCAAAGACTCGGGGGACGAAAATCCGTCCTTGAGCAGAACCCCGAGCGCTAAGACGGGGGCAGGGATCGTTTCAGCGACCCGTCCAAACTTAGGTAAAATTAATGAGGGGAATGATTTCCGTAGTGTACCGAGCACCAGCTCAATGGCAGGGACCGCTTTAGCGACCCGCCCAATGTTAGGTAGAGTAAGGCCGGTGGGAGAGACCTCGGATAGTGAGGGTCCATTCGAAGAGCCACGTCGCCACTGACAAGGAAGAGAGTCGAGGAGAAATATGAGAAAGGCGGCGAAAACCAGGAAGGCAATGGAGGAGAGAGAGAAGGGGAAACTCCTAACCAGCTTCCAATCCCGTTTTCAAAATCGACGGGCTGAGCTGGAAAAACAAGTACACCAGGAGAGACAGGTAAATGCACAAATTAGTAAACGGCAGAGGTCAGGGTCGCAGCCAACGCCCCCGGATACCAAGGCTCCAGTAAAGAAGCCTAGGGGGGAGGGGGCGGTGACCGACACTAGGGTCACGAGACTAAAAGAATCGGCTAGGGCAAAAGTGTGTGTGGTCAAAGAAGCCAGAGAACCTTTTGAGGTCGATGAGGTTTTAGAGATCAGAAAGTGGATTTGCACGAGGCAAATAGAGAAGAAGTGTAGGGCCGCCCTGGTCAACACGGGTCTGGTACATGACAGTAAGATCTTTGTACTCACCTGTGAAACGGCGGGGAGGATCGTGGAGTTATTACAGGAGGAGGAGAAAAACCGGAATTTGGTGATTTGCAGGTTACCGGACCTACCGATTCCTAGCCGAATAAGGGCGATGGTATCGGGCTTAGTGATGTCCAAGGAGACCGTGATCCCTCATATGGAGCTCACCAAGTGGAAGAGGGGATTTTCGTTCGAGGAGTGGAAGATGGTGGGTTTTGAGCAAGACCCCACGGGCGAAAGGGTGCAAATCACCTTCGAGGTACCTGAGAAGGACGCTGAGGAAATTAGGAAGGAGCCCATGGTGGGTATTGAACTCTTTAAAGTCAGGTTTAGGGTTCTGCCTAACAGGTGGATGGGTGAAATGGACAGCGAGGGGTCTAATTTTAAGTCAGATATGGAAGTCGACCCGGTAGGAAATCAAAGGCCAGCTGAGGGAGCAACGGGGGGGGGGGGAATCCTCACCGTCCATGAGTTGGAGGAGGAC
This sequence comes from Corythucha ciliata, assembly GCA_038030265.1. Lineage (NCBI taxonomy): Eukaryota > Metazoa > Arthropoda > Insecta > Hemiptera > Tingidae > Corythucha > Corythucha ciliata. The sequence continues at coordinate 54,226,141 of CM075937.1, forward strand.
CTGTTACTGGGCTCGCCGAAGTGAGGTGCGTCCAGGCTAACTTGCAGGACAGTAGGACCGCGGCTGCGGATGTAGCGGTCCTGATGAGTAGGGTAAGTTTTGAGGTGGGCCTGTTCCAGGAGCCATATGTCTCAGGGAACAGGGTATGTTATCTTAGAAATAAGGATTATACGATTTTTTATACTGAGGGAGACCTGGCTCCGAGAGCATGTGTGGCTGTGTTGGCGAATTTTAACCCGATACAGTTGCGCTCCTTCGGAACCAGGGATCTCAGTGCGGTCAGTTTCAGGGCAACCCTGCGAAATCAAGAGGTCAAGGAGGTCGTCGTGGTACAGAGCGATGGAGGAGGATGGCGTACCAGCGGAGCTTGAAAATCTCTGCGCCCACAACAGGGAAGCTGCTAGTCGTCGGAGCCGACGCGAATGCCCACCACCTAGCGTGGGGGTCGTCGAACGTAAACCGACCCGGCGAGCAGCTAATGGAGGATTTGGTAAGAATAGGTCTTTTTGTGGAGAATAGGGGGCATGAGCCCACCTTTGTAGTCAGGAACAGGCAAGAGGTCATTGACGTGACCCTGAGCCTGGGGAGTATGGGTAGGAGGGTGCTAGAGGGGGTGATAACGTCGGACCGCCGACCTATTATGTTCACAGTAGGAGCCCGAACAGAACCCCAGACATACAGACTGGGATAGATTCGAGCGGGAGGTAGGAAGAATGGTGGAGACCGGGGGGTTATCCATTGACGAAGAAGAAAGAGAGGTAAGGGAACTACTAACAGAAGCGTTTCAGGTGGCCTGCCCAGAGCAAAGGAGGAAGCCCAAAAAATCCCCTTGGTGGGGCTTAGGGCTCCGCTTGCTCAAAAGGGCGACCAGAACGGCCGCGGAAACCGCGAAGGCAACAGGGAACGTCGAGGACTGGGAGGCCTAACATGCGGCTAGGAAAGCTTACAAGACTGGAATTTGCCGCGCCGAGAAAGATACACGGAGGACCTATTGCGAGGGAATTGAGGAAACAGGAGAGGCGGCGAGACTCGTTCGTATCGTACGGTCAGAACCGAATGGTAATGTAGGATCACTAACGCTTCCGGACGGTGGTTCGGTGGTTGATGGATTAGGTATCGCGACACACTTGCTAAATACTCATTTTCCAGGGTGCAGGAGCGAGGAGGTCGTGCCACTGAGGGGGTGAAACAGAGGACGAAGAGAAGTGCAATAGATGCGACGTGGTGATCTCGAAGGAGCGATTCAACTGGGAACTCAGCTCCATGGGACCCTACAAGGCAGCAGGATTGGACGGAATACACCCGTGTGTCATCCAGCATGCCGGGGGGAGGCTTCAGGAAAGAATAAGACGACTCTTCGTCAGGTGCCTGGCAGCCAGGAAAGTACCCACGGCCTGGAAACGGGTGAGAGTTGTTTTTATTCCTAAAGGTGGCGGGAAGCATGCCAAAGCGGAGGATTTTAGGCCTATTAGTGTAAGCAGTGTACTTTTAAGACTGATGGAAAGGATAATTGAATTATACATGAGGGAATCATTGGCTACTGGGGGAGTGATCCACCAAAACCAGCATGCGTACACGGCGGGGAAGTCGACCGACTCGGCCCTCAACGACTTACTGGGGAGGGTGGAGGGATCGGTGGCCCAGAAAGAGTACGCGAGTCCGGGGGTGGCACCCCCCCCCCCCACCGCTCGTCGCTTTCTGTTGGCGGCAAAAGAAGTTATGAGGTCGCGCGATCGAGCGACCGATGCCGAGGCGTCTGTTACTGTACTGGGGAAAGTTTTTCCCGACGAAGTGAACGTGATGGAATTTCAAAGAAGAGTGAAGGACTTCGATGAAATTCTTTTAGATATAGCCTGCGCGGTTGACGATTTGCAGGTGACCGCTACTGCTGGCTCTGGGGGAGCGAAGGATCTGCCTGTATCTGAGGGGGGGGGGGAGCTGGCGTGTCGGGGATCAAGCTCCCTGCACTCGATCTCGTCCGTTTTTCGGGCGATCTGAGGACGTGGTCCTCATTTCGAAAGTGTTTTGCTGAGACGGTCGAGCGGAATGGAACACTGACTGGGCAAGAAAAGCTTCGTTACTTGAAAAACTGTCTGTCTGGGGAGCCCCTTAAACTTATTGAAACGATTTCTGATAGTCTGAGCGTTGCTCTTGAAGTGCTAGAACTGCGTATAACAAGCCTATACTCCTGGCGGACTGTTTCCTCCAGGAACTTCTCAATCAGCGTTCCCCGGCTGAAAAGATCAGCGAGTTGCGGACGTTTGTCGCAACTACCACGGAGAACCTGCGATTGTTGGAGCACTTGTCCTTTCCCATGTCGCCGGACTACCTGCTAACCTACTGGCTTTTGAGGAAGCTGCCTGCCCCCTTACAAAAGCAGTTTGCTAAGGAACATCGTGAGCCTCATGATTTTACTATCAAGCGCTTCCTGGCATTTGTGACCGCGCAATGTAGTGTGCTGGAGGCGAGCTCCTCTTTTCAGGTGGGCCCGCGTGCCGATGGGGCTGCCCCTTCATCCGGGAGCCGTCGCTATTCTCAGCAGCGCCTGGTGGCGCATGCCGCTGTGTCTGAATCGCCTGATAGGTGCCCTGTCTGTAATTCGGGGAGGCACCACATTTCTTACTGCCCCAAATTTGGTGCTCTGTCCGTCCCTGAGCGCTTGGATCGTGCTCGCTACATGGGATTGTGTTTTCGCTGTCTGGACCCTCACTCTTTTAAGTCCTGCGCGAGCCGGCTATCATGCCAAATGTGCTCCGGGAGTCACCATCTTCTGCTGCACTCAGTGGCTAGAACTAAATCGTTGCGGGCTGCCAGCGGTCGCCCGGAGGGGGATTCCCCCTGGGCTCAGCCGACTCCATCTGCCCCGGCTCTGCATGCGGGCGAGGACCCGGCGTCTGGACCCGCTATTTCGCCCGCGGAGGAGTGCGGTGACGTGGAGGACGAAAGTCCCGCGTTGGCGGCTGTCGCCGACAGAGTGCGGTCTGTGGCGCTGTTGGCCACGGCTCGAGTCGCGTTTCTGGACGGCCGTGGCCGACCACAGATGCTGAGAGCCCTGATCGACTCGGGATCCGAGCATTCGTTAATTTCAGAGGCGGCGGCGAACCGACTTGGGTTGCCCCGCTTGCGCTCGTCGCTGTCCTTCACTGGGCTAGGGAACACTCCGTTGGCTGTGGCAAGGGGACGGATTACTGCGGAGATCTCTGATAGAGACCAGCGGTACCCACCAATTTCTGTAACAATGCATGTGCTGCCAAAGCGTCAACTGACGGGCAATATTCCTGTGATGGACGTTCCGCCTTCGATGGCGGAGTCCTTTCGCGAAGTCCACTTGGCTGACCCAAAGTTCTGGGAGGCCCAGCCTGTCGACCTTATTCTGGGCATGGCTGTGTTCTCGCGCGTATTTTCTGGGGCCATTATTCCTGGATCGGAGTCTCTGCTTGGGGCCTGGGAGTCGGTTTTCGGGTGGATATTGATGGGGGGCTGTTTGGGGGCCCCAAAGACTGGGTCTTCCCCTGTACTGTTGGCCACTGGGGTCATAGAGGAGCTTAACTGTTCCATGAAGCGGTTCTGGGAATTGGAGGAGGTGCCGCTCCCGGGGGCAGTGGATCCTGATGAGGTAAGGTGTGAGGAGCTGTTTGTGGAATCCATGTCTAGGGCTGAAAATGGCCAGTATTCTGTAGGATTGCCCTTTAAGGGTGATCCGAGCTGTTTGGGGGAGTCACGTTTGATGGCTGAGCGTCGTCTCCTCGCTTTGGAGAGGCGCTTCCGCCGGGACCCGGCGCTGAGAGAGGCATATGTGGCCTGTGTTGATGATTATATCGCACAGGGCCATATGGAGCTGACGGCTGAGCCCCAGCTCTCTGGGTATTATATCCCTCACCATGCGGTGGTGAAAACCGTCGGCGCGACACAGAAGGTGAGGGTGGTGTTCGACTCTTCTGCCCCCACTACGTCGGGGTTGTCGCTGAACGACATTCTGTATCCTGGCCCCCCCCTCCAGGCCGACATTTTGGCCGTCATTCTGAATTTTAGGCTGCCTGGTATAGTATTTACGGCGGATATCCGGCAAATGTACCGGATGATTCTAGTCCGTGAGTGTGACCGTCGCTATCAGCGTATCTTGTGGAGGGCTGACCCCTCTGACCCTATTCTTATATACGACCTGACTCGAGTCAGTTTTGGTGTGTCGTCATCTCCATTTCTGGCCATGCGGACGCTTTTGCAGCTGGCCACTGATGAGGGGGGTGCGTATCCGGAGGCGGCTGAGACGTTGAGAACATCCACCTTCGTGGATGATGTGCTCACGGGGGCGAATGATATCGCCGAGGCGAGGCGTTTGCGGGAGTCATTGGTGGGACTGCTGGGCAAGGGGGGCTTTGAGTTGAGGAAGTGGACTTCGAATGCTCCGGAGCTTCTGGAGGGGATCCCTGAGGATCACCTGGGCTGCCGTCTGGGGCTCGATCTGAGCGAGCCAGAGGTGGTGAAGGTGCTGGGAGTTCAATGGGACCCTGCCACTGATATGTTCTCGTATGCCGTACATTTTTCGGAAACGGCCTGTACTAAAAGGCAACTACTCTCTGAGATAGCCCGTATTTATGACCCTGCAGGTTGGCTGGCACCTGTAGTTGTTAGATTTAAAGTCCTCATGCAAGACTTATGGCGTTTGGGCTTGGACTGGGATTCGTCCCCCCCTGAGGCTGTACTTAGCGGGTGGGCCCGATTTGTTGGAGAGCTGCCGCGGATTGCGGACTTGCGGATCCCGCGCCATGTTTTGCCCGGCGACTGTGGCGGATATGAGTTGCATTTGTTTGCTGACGCCAGCTCTGTGGCGTACGCGGCTGCTGCGTACCTTAGGGTAACGACTGGTGCGGGAGTTGTGACAAGGCTCATTGTAGCTAAAACGAAGGTGGCTCCACTGAAACCACTAACAATTAACCGCTTGGAACTGGAAGCTGCGCACCTGGCTGTAAGGGTGTATGCAATGTTGAGGCGCGGGTGGAAGATGGAGCTCTCGCTTGATCGGGTGTGGGCTTGGTCTGATTCCAAGGTCGCCCTCGCGTGGTTGGCCACCGCTCCGCACAGACTGAAGCAATTTGTCGCTAACAGAGTGGTCGCTATCACTGACGTGATTCCTCCGGAGCGGTGGAATTACGTCCCTACTGAGGACAACCCTGCCGATATTGCGTCTCGGGGTTGCAGCTGTTCCGAGTTTTTGGAGGGACAATCTTTCTGGCTTTCTGGCCCGGGTTGGCTGTCCCTGCCGCGGGACCAGTGGCCAGAGCGTTCCGAGGTCGCCTTGGCCGATGAGTTGCCTGAGCTCCAACCGTCCACTGTACTAATGGTGCGGAGTCACACTGCTAATTGTGTCTCTTCATTTTTATCTGACGTCATGCGCAAATATTCCTCCTTCTTGCGTGCTGTGCGGGTTGGGGCCACACTCCCGAAATTTTCTGGTAGGAGAAGTTTTACGGACAATTTATTTTGGACTAGCGCATGCTCTTTTGGCGTATGGATGTTTGGCATGGGGGGGTGCATGTAAGTCTAGTCTGAAGATTCTTCAGACAACCCAAAATATGATTATCAGGATTCTCTTGAAAAAGCCTCCTAGGTTTAATACTAGGTCGCTATATAGTGATTTTAAGGTTCCAAGAGTAAAGCAAATTTTCCTGATACAATCTTGTCTACATGTATTCAAAAGTGGTATTAGAGACCAACATGTATGTAAATTACGCCATACTAGGACAGCGGTTTGCTCGAATGTCATTCTCCCGAAAATTGGTTGTGAGGTGTACCGGAGAAGTGCTTATGCAACGGCCCTTAAGCTATTCTACAAAGAACATGTAAATATAACTGGGTTTAGTTCCTACGCTAAGTTTAAGGCTTTTGTTAAATCAACAATAGGAGTTTAATTAATAAAAAATAGTATTTAAGTCAATAGTACTGTAGTAGTATTTAGGCATTAGTAAAGCAGTAGTAGATTAAGCTAGTTTTTCGGGACTCCACGGGGGGCCACAAGCCCAGCTTATTCCCCTGTGGGCTAATAGAATATCGTTTTTTGTAAATATGTATTATAAAAATGGTTGATGCCAATAAATTTCTTTCTTTTCTTTTGTCAAACCTATACCCGCAAGGAAAACTACCTATCAAGACAGCGAAGAAAGGTGACCTCGTCAAGATGGCAGAATATCTCCCTGTACAGTCGGCTGAATTCATAGCCTACGTCTTGACTTCGTGCAATTTTACTACCTGTACCTAACAATGTGAATTTGACTGATTTTAGTAGTTAGTTCGGAAATTCTACGTGAATTTGAGTTTTTCTCAGAATTTTGTATTGTATATGTATTGTGATTCTGTTTTTTCCATTACTAGAGGAGTATATTTGAGTCAAAACCTTTTGAGTATTTTTTTTAAACATTAAACTTTCGAATATTTTGGAAGATTTTTGAGTATTTTGGAAGATTTTTTGAGTATTTTTGAAGTATTTTGAATATTTTGGAAGATTACATTTTGAGTATTTGGAACAGTACCATCTCGTCTTTCAAGTAATTTATTTTAAATCAAATCCTAAGCAGCGCCTGATTTTAGTTTTGGGCAGCGTAAAAGCGTGGTATCTGCTATTTCGAACAGCCGCATTTCAGTGCAAAAACGTGCTATGTACGCTCAAGGCACGTTTTTACGCTGAAACGGGACTCGAAACGACCATAAAACCATGGGGGTAGTCAAAATGATTAGGTGAATCATGCCGACAGTAGAAGGGGGCCCTGAGGGAAGTTCTACGCCTGAAAACATAGAAAAAAATGTACATCGCCTACCAATGAAACGTTTTTTGGGTTTCCTGAAAAGTTAGGAAAATGCAGGTTGGACCCCTTCGTTGATGAGCCAGTGCCCCGTTACTTTGCATTCAAAATTTCGGATTGGGCTCGGTCGATTTTCTCTACAAGCCAACCAAAGCGGGCCAGCGAAGGTTCGACTGTGTGGAGGCTCTTTCCTTGGACTTTCAGGGTAGTCTACTATCGTGCAACCTCCGAAAACAGGTCAAATCGGCCTGAGAAGGTGAAAGTGAGCGTTTCGCTAGTCGTTGGTTTCGTCGGTCAACCAAGTTAGATACGCTTGCGTCCCTTGGACTTCTTACTTCCACGGCTAACCAATATAATTATTGTGGGACAAAATTTCCAGTTCATCGTTCCAATTACATATTTGAATATTCCAGTCCTGAATTTAGATACTTCTTCATGAAATAATTGGTGCGGAGGACCTTTATGTCTTGACTATACGATTTTCCGGCCTTGTGTCGATGTCCTGCCCCTCGAATAACGTGCCGTTTTTTGCGAGATCTTTTCAACAAATTTCATTTCCAACATCCTAACTGAACTTTATCGCGAGAACTGTGCTCATTTCCCACTTTTCCAGCCAATGCCACTCATATAACAGGAATCCGTTCTATAATCCTCGTGAGGAATGCAACGCCTGGGGGTCTTTCCACGAGTTTGAAAGAGGGAAAAAAAGAAGAAGCGAGCGAGAGAGAAAACTATTTTATTTGAAACTTTTTTTTTTTTTTTAGTTTACCAAACAACCCAACAACGCGTGTAGGCATAAAGCACCACAGCCTCCTGGGTTTTTAAAAACACCAACGAGGAAATTTTTTTTCAAGCCATAAGGTGACGTTTACTATTATTATACACTTCTTCACCCACAGTAATAAGAAGGTTGTCTCCTTCAAACACCCACGCCACGAAGTGGAAAACCGTTAACAACTTTAAACTTCAAATTTTATTGAGAATTCGCCCAGAGTCTCCTCTCTAAAGACTTCTTATACGCTTATCTCCCCTCAAAGTGAAAGGGTTAGCGATGGTTGGTCGAAACACGTTAAATGCATGGGACAGCGGGGGTGGGGGTATATTTTCAGCGTATATAAATAAGGCTCATTACTCGGAGCCCTCATGTTTATTATAAGGACACTGCACTCAGCGGAAATCTCATACCGTTTTCTTGCTATATACGGCGAGCGGGTGCGCGAAAAAAAAAGGTTGGATGACTGAGAAATTCAATTTCTGGTAAAAATATTCAATTTATTTGAACGGTTGAGGATGGGGCGGCGTGGGAAAAATACGCGTCGTACGAACGGCGTAAAAAAAAAAACAAATGTTGAAAAAGGATGATTTAAGACTCGTTTTTCAAAAGAGAGGGATTGAGAGAGTGAGAAAAACGTTTTGGTGGCTTTTAGGGACGATAAAACCACCTTCTCAGAATGCGAAAACCTTGCCGGATACAAGGACTTAAGGAATCAAAACCCTTAATTATTTCACTTAAAAACTAATGAACCTTCAATAATAAAAAAAAACAACCCTCCCCGGCACATTTATTTTCCTTTGGTTGGTCAGTGGGGGGGGGGGGATGAAGTGAGGGAATTCTTTTTACTTCAAGTTGTCGCTAAAAGGGACTTTATCGCTCTCCCGCAATCTCCCCACCTCCCATCGCCACACTCGTAAGTCCCATTCCACAAGTTTCAGACCACACCTCGAAAGGCCCCAAGGGAGTTAAAAAACGAAGAGTGTGTGTGAGTGTGCGAGAAAGAGAGCGTGATTGAGCGAGTATTTTAAGAGGCCTCTCACAAGACTAATGCTTATTGCTTTCGATGTACCAGAATATTGCATCATCGAGGACAGATCCCTCGCCTTGATATCTTGCGCATTTTATTTTTTTTCGCTGAGTAATGTTTTCGATGATCATAATTAAAATAAATAAATAAAGATAAAACTTGATACACTCGAGAAAATCACTGGGCCCTTAAAACACTTTTCTCTCACAACTTGCTCCGCTTTCACTCCTTCAAGGCGCCACTCAAATTCTCTTGTTTCGAAACATTTCGAGAACTATCGAGCTTATTTGAGGGATGTGAACACTCCCTCAGTTTACGCCTTAAGTTCACCGCGGCCCGGGAGAGGGCGATGAAAAGCGAAGAAGGCGTGATTGAGAAGCTGGTTGCACACAAGGTTACTAGAAAGCCCCTAAGGGCCTTCGTTTTCAAGTTTATACGTATATAAAAATCAAAGTCGAGGATAGGTGGCTGATCGTGCAACACGCGAAGGAACTTGACCGCAGGGACTAGAAGGGATCAGGCAAGATTTTAATCAATGTGAACTACGGCGATAAATAAATTGACTGTTTTTAGAAAGAAGAAGGGAGTGCAGACCAACGGAGGAAAACCTTCAACAATCAACCATCGCCGACCGTTGCACAAAACGTATATCTACCGCATTATTATACCCCCGGTCAGGGATGAAAAGGGGTGAGGCCTCCTATTGGAAGTCGAAGGGTTCCGGCGGACAACCTGAGGTTTTTAGAGAACTAGCACACCGTTTTCACACTCATTTTATTTTAAACAACATAAAAACTTAACAGTCTCTCTCCAACTCCGACACTCACAAAACAAAAATTCTCACTATCCACCAAGAGAGAGATAAGGACTCTAATCCGCGAAACGTTAGCTCCCCAAAAAAAGAAAAACCCGCCCTCAACAGCTCGATGGGAGCTCTCCTCGGTTTCCAACATCCTCCCACCAAGTTAATTTTGCCTCTGAGTTCCCCCAAAAAATTAACTTACATTAAACAAAATTGAAAACGAATTATAAAAAACTGAATTACAAAATTAAAGGTGTAAGAGCACAAATAAACAAAAAAAAACGAGTGCAAAAATTTGGCCTCACAAGTTCATTCGTGATGGAGCGTGGACCCGTCGTCCACTTCTTGTATGAGTTTCCCCTGACTCTGGTTGGGGTGATGGGCAGCGATCTGTCCACCTCTCGAAACAGTGACGAATCCGATGTCTCCAGAAGATCAAATGTTCGTCCCTCCACGACTATTGGTATTGCATAAAGTCAGCTCCAGCCTGAAGAGTCGGCGGAGTGGACGCACCATGTTGCCAGTTTGCGTCTTCTGCTCAGCAACTCTGACCTTCTTGTCCGCTCATGGCATCAATCTCACCACTCGAGCTAGTAGTCCAGTCATTAGGTGTTCCAAACAGTGAAATAGAAACAAGTTTTGGGGTAGAAATGGTTTTTATGGTTCTATATGTATTTTGAGGTGCTGAATCCGAATCTGAGGTTTGCCAACAAAATTTCGTGACGGAAAATGGAGAAAAATGCTAAAAACTGAGAATTTTTGACTTTTTTTGATTTTTTGAGTATAGCTCAAAAACTATCAACTTTTTGTAAAAAAAACGTTATTATGTTATTTAAAGACGAATAAATTTGCTACAGTTTGAGCGCAACCGGAGCTCTGTAGGTCCGATAGATCCCGAGATACAGCACTTCAAAATTTGGCCGATTTTCGCAAAAAGTGCAATTTTTGGGTTTTGACTATCTACTGAGCCAAATTTCGGCAGAACCCCCTCCTCCTAGAGAGATGTTATCGTAAGAAAAGTTGTAGTAAATGTTATTGACTTTAATTCAAGCGCAAAACGAAGTCGGTAGACCCCATGGTTCTCTTGCAATCTTAGAAAATCCGAAACAAGGGAAATGATGTTTATTGAGGCTCCTGGTAGGTTACTCTGAAACTATCTACTTTTTGACAAGATTATTATTTTATTCACAAGCTGTGGAACGGGTGAGCCTTTTTTACCGACCGGAGGGCGAATGACAAGGGGAATGTGAGGGGCGATAAGCATTTGGTGCGCAATAGAGGGTCAGTGCCCTTCCCCTTCTATTCATCAAAGGACGGTCCCTGGACCGAAGCCCCACCGCCCTTATCTACTAACCTGCGCTCTCAACACATTCGGGAGTAGTTCGTGAATTGTAGCCGTTGGAATATCATCTCTGTTGTATCTATGTGCGATATTATAGTACCTACGTGCGTGTTGTGTTGACAATGTCTTCGCGCGTGTGTGTTTTGTGCGATGACGTGCTAGATAGCGAGGTCGAGAAGGTGACGACGGTGCGGGAAAGAGGTTTAAAAACGTTAATTGAATGCAGCAAAAGGAGGAAGGATGGAAAGCATGCTGAGGTCGGTAAGTTGTCCTCATCCTGCTACTGGCCCCCCTCCCTGGTGGATGGGGCGGAGTTTTTCGCTGCCCTGGAGAACGCCCTAGAATGCCTGAGGGGCATCCCAGTGGTCATAGGGGGGGATTTTAATGCGTGGGACCTCGCGTGGGGCTCGAGGAGGGGAAGCCGGAGGGGCGCGCAGGTGCGCGATCTCATGTCTGGGTGGGGACTTGTGCTCGCGAACCGGTCCGAGTGCGGACCCACCTTCCGCGGGCCGTCGGGGGAGTCGTACATTGACTTAACCCTTCTGGGTGGTCAACCACTCACTCGGTTGTGTTCGTGGGAGTTGGGCATGGACACCTCGGCCGACCACTGCCTCGTGTCATTTGGCATCGTCACAGGTGTCAGTGGCCGTGGCGTGGGAGGTGGCGTGCCCGATGGGACGCGTACAGGTGCCAGGCGGATCGCCTCCTCTTCGAGGCCGACCTCGCGGGCCCTCCTCCGGGGGCGTCGGGATTGGAGCTCGTGGACGAGGCCGTGGAGGCGGTGGAGGCCATCGTCATGGGCTCCGCTGACGATACAGTCCCGCGTGTTCACCAATCACGTGGCGGGATAGTTCCGTGGTGGAATGCCGAGGTTGCGGGTCTTTCCTCGCGGGCTCGTAGGCTGCGCCGGGCCTATCAAAGGACTCGAGGCCCGGGTCGCGAGGCTGCAGGCGGGCGTTATGCGCTCGCGAGGGGGGACCTAAAAAAGGCTCTTCGGCGGTCCAGGCGGGCCGCGTGGAGGACGTTCGTTGAGGATGGTCTCTCGGCGAACCCTTGGGGCATTCCCTACAGAGTCGCCGTGGGGAAGATCAGGTCTCCGAGCGTCCTCCCGTTTCTGGAAGCGTCGCGTGGTGGGGGGACTGTGGAGGATACGCTGAGGAACTTCATCCGACGTATCTTCCCGCGGGACGAACCCGGGGAGGACTCTGCTGCGGATCGCGAATCAAGAGCGGAAGCGGCGGTGGTCCCACAAACGGCAGGCAGTGAGCGCTTCACGGAGGAGGAGCTTCGGGACGCCCTTGGTGGGTTGGCGTCGGGCAGGGCTCCGGGGTTCACCGGGGTGTGCCCTGAGATGCTTAAGCATCTCCCGGACTCGGCGGTGGAGTCCTTTTTGGGGCTCTACAATCGATGTCTTGTGGCGGGGTACTTCCCGGTGAGATGGCGGGTCGCTGTGGTGATACTTCTTCCGAAGTCGCCCGACCGCGACCCGGCGTCTCCCGGTAGCTATAGGCCGATTAGCCTCCTGCCCTGCGAGAGCAAGGTCCTGGAGCGGCTCCTCCTTGGCCGGTTGGAGCCCTTCATCAAGGAGGCGCTCCATCCGCGCCAGTTTGGGGGGGGGGTAAGAGGGGGCTCGACGGACGCGGCACTGGACGCGGTGCAGACCCTCGTCGATGCCCCCTACGGGAAGTACAAGGTGGCGGTCCTGCTGAATGTGCAGGGGCCTTCGACTCAGTGTCGTGGCCCTGGGTCTTGATGGCGCTGCGAGATGCTGGTGTCCCAAACGACATCTTTAGGGTGATCGCCTCGTACTTCGAGTCGAGGGAGGTGCGGCTCCGCTACGGTAGTGAGGAGGTGCGGGAACCTCTCACCAGAGGTTGCCCGCAGGGGTCGGTTCTCTCGGCTGCTTTGTGGAACCTTCTCTTTGCCGCCCTTTTGTGGCTTTTGCAGGGGGAGGGTTTCGAGGGAGTGGCGTACGTGGACGACCTTGCGGTTGTTGTCGCGGCGCGCTCCCGGGACGAGGCCGGTCGGGAGATCGATCGGCTGTTGCGAGGCGTGGACGAATGGTGCGGGGCGGTCAAACTGGCTCTCGCGGTGCCGAAGACCCAAATGGTCCTAATGCGGGGTCGTCTCTCGCAGGGTAGCCCCCTGGTGGTGCGCTATCGGGGATCACGCCTTGTGGGGGAACGGCAGGGCCGCTACCTAGGGGTCGAGATTAACCCGGGAGGACAGCGACCCCGCAGCTAGAGGCGGTTGCGGGGAAGCTAGAGAGGACCTTTGCCCTCTTTAGGTCGGTGGGGGGCAACGTATGGGGCACGAACTTCCACTGCCGAGCTCGTTACTTCAGGGCGGTATTCATACCTACCCTGCTGTACGGTGCAACGTGGTGGTGGCACCGGCCCACGAAAGCTCAGAGGGCGAAGGTCCTCAGCTTGCAGCGGCAGGCCTTGGTAAGGGTGACCATGGCGTACCGGACTGTCAGTTCCGACGCGCTTCAGGTGCTGGCGGGGATACCTCCTGCGGACCTCCTGCTCGACGCATGGGTTCACGGGCGCCGCCTGGTTCAGGGAAACTTGGACCGGGTACGGTGCCGTGAAGATTGGGCAGAGCGCCTCGGTCTCCTGGCCGAGGAGTGGGGGGCCGCATGGGGCCTCCGCCTCCTTGACGACCTAGTCGTTGAGGCTTGGCAGGCGCGTTGGACTTACAGTTCAACGGGTAGGCGTACATTCGGGTTCGTGCCCGACGTTCGGACGAGACTGGCAGCGGCCAAGTGGTTCACCCTTGAGCACGCTGCCATGCAAATCCTGACTGGACACGGCTCGTTTAACGCCAAGTTGTGGTTCTTCCGGCGGCGGGACTCTCCAACATGCCCTTGTGGTGTCGAGGAGGAGACCGCCGACCATGTGCTTCGTCGCTGCAGCCTCCACGGGGATCTGCGGCGGGCGACATGGGGGAGTGGAGGCCCGCCGGGAGACGCGGCTCTTGTCCGAGACCGGCGGGCGTATGGCCGCCTCCTGGCCTTCTCCCGCTCCTGGCTGGAGCGAAGAGGGCTGGGACCGGCCATGCTTGAGTAGGGTTCCCTACTCGGGCAACCCGGGCAGGGTTCTCTTCCCTGTCCGGTTTCGGTCCATGGCGGAAGCCAGCATCCTCAGCTCAAAAGACCCACCTCCGCGTGGTCTCTCTCGGGCACGGCTGGCTGGCCAGCAGCCGTGGCTAACGGGTTGAGCTGAGCGATGGGACCGACTCTGTTGCGGTATCCGGGCCAAAGATGGGGTACAGGCCAGGTAAAGGCCTGCAAAAAGGTCTAGGTACTGGCCACATCTTAAGGAGTTCCGCAGAGAGAGAGAGAGAGAGAGGTAAGTTGTCCTCAGTTGACTTGCCGTAGAACTCACTGCTTCATATGTGCTCTTCTCATACCCCCAGAATTCAATCAACAACAACAAAAGAAAAAGACCAATCGTAACACAGTGTATAAGGTTCGAGTTCTGAAGGTTAAGGACACCCTTATTAAAAGGGCCAGAGAACGACATGACGACTTCGGACTCGTCATCGACTTTCGAGCGTCTCTGACATAGTGGCCTCTGACTGCCAATATCACAGTCTGTGTAATAGGAAGCTGTACAATCGTCCAAAAGCTAGGGGTCCTCTTTGCCAAGACATTGAGGCAGCAATGAAAGATATTGTTCATCATCTCGAGAACAATGATGGGAAATGCCAGTTTTCTATGGAACAAATGCTGCAGCAAATTAAGGGAGAATATAGACCTGACCCCAGAACGGTGAAAGCCCACTTACTTAAAAAATACGGTTCCGACGTGATTTTTTCATTTTCCAAAAAGAAGGAGATGGTTGTTTGCTTCAAAAACACGGGGTATAAAATTTTGACAGACGCATGGTACCAGGAGAAGGCCAAAAACGAAGAGGAGGAAAGACTCCGGATATGCACAACTGCAGCTGCAATTATTGCTGAGGATATACGTGCCATTAATTATGAAAAAGATCAGTACCCCCCCCCACCTGACACTTTGTGGATGGAAGTAAGGAAATGATTCCTGAAACTCTACGCTCATTTATGAATACAGTCGTGCTCCACAAGAAACGAGGAGACCACGAAAAATGGGAAAAGAAGAGCACAGCATTGGCTCATGCCATGATTGGCGCAGTTAGGCCCAAGTCCTTCCTGTCTCCAATTCTTCTTGGGTTGTCAGTTTTAGTATATAAGAAGTTTGGTTCAAGGAATTTGATTGATTTGTTGGCCTCATTGGGATTTGGTGCAACATATTCTGAGACCATGCGCCTGGAAGAGTCAGCCGTCCACAGTAACCCACTGCAAGTCTATCCTCCAACCTTCTCACAGCAGGTCTTCGATAATGCGGACTTCAACGTCCACACAATCGATGGACACCACACGTTTCATGTGATGGGTGGTATTTCCTGTATTTCTCCGAAGCGCGCAGTCATCCCCAACCAAGTCATTCCTCGACTTACATCGCCGCCCAACCGTAGCAGTAATGCATCCATGAAAATGTTCCACTTTGAAAGGACTAAGCCTGATGGGTTATCAGACATCCTGGTCAAAGATCTGAGGGAACTATACCCAGAAACAGAATCAACTGTGGTTCCTAGTGTGCCTGATCTGCTTTGGCTATATGGCAAAAGTCGACACATCCCTGGCCTATCTGGATGGAATGGGTTTATGGAAGATGTCATGAGGGACATGCCGTATGAACAAACTTTTATTAATTACATGCCTTTCATCAATGCTCCTCCAAGTGACTACGATACAATTCTGACAGCAATTTACAAAGGGGTAGAGAACACTCATAACTTGAATCAAGTTACCACTTTTATCACAATTGACCAACCCCTCTACCTCAAGGCTCGAGACATTCGTGAGGCTGGGTGGATTTCACTTACTGATGTCCTTTATGGGAGCAATTGGTTTGATAATGCAAGGTAGTGGCTTGTTTGAGCTGTTTACTACTATATTTGCAGCAAACTCTACAGAAAAAATTATGACTGGCCATTCTTACGCAAGGGCAGTGCGAGCTTATATGTTGGCGCACAGAACGTTGGCCAAAATTGTCATAGACTCAGTGGTCCTGTCACCAAATATGGAGGAAGACATAACAGAGATCTTATTCAACTTGGACAGAAGTGTTATTCTTTCAAATGATGTACAAGAGAATGCGACTGTAAAAGCTTGGAGAGAACAATTCAGAACCCAGCTTCAAGTTTTGGCTGAACGCGGCCCAACTGCCAAGAGCCAAGCTGCAGAAGATGCCGATGTCCTCATTGTTAGGACAGCACTTACAATGTCTGAAGCAAAGGAAAATGTAATAGTTGTGGGAGAAGACGTAGACCTTCTGGTATTGTTGATTGGCCTGTGCACCCCTGAAAAGCAAAATGTGCGGTTCTTGAAACCGGGAAAAGGAAAGGTGACTCACACCCTATACAATCCACATGTTGCCATAAACAAAACCGTTTCGCCTCACATACTATTTTTGCACGCGATGACTGGATGTGACACTACGTCGGCTTTGTTCAACCAGGGCAAGATGAAGTCCATAAAAATCCTGCAGAAAAATCCTGACTTACAGGAAGTTGTGCAGGTTTTCAAAGACCCTCAGGCAGACCCTCACGATTTTCAAAAGCCGGAAATATTTTTCTTATGGCTTTGTATAGTCCTCGAAAAGAGACCAGCTTGAACGACCTCAGGTACAAGCTGTACATAACGTCGTCCAATCTAGCCTCACTCCCACCAACTGAATCTGCTGCCCAACAACACTACTTGCGAGTATACCTTCAGGTGCAGCAGTGGTTGTGTAAAGGGAGTCAGCAGAAAGATCCAACCAAGTGGGGATGGAGAAAGACAAGGAATGGTCTGGTCCCAATAACCACAACTGCCAACCCTGCGCCAGAATCCGTGCTAAATAACATCTCGTGCAAATGCAAAAAAGGTTGCCAGAACAGTTGGGGTTGTAGAAGGATCGGCCTCCACTGCTCACCACTCTGCACATCCTGTGGAGGGATGTGCGAAAATATTGAGTCCCCTGAATTTGAAGACGAAGTAGAGGATGAATTGACTAAAGAAGCTGAAGAAAACCTCATCGAAGGTATGTCTAGTTTTGAAAAGCTGCCATAATCCTCTATGTAGAAACTGTTATTTCCACCAAACTCATTCTCATTTTACCTACTCTTCTATTTTCCAGGAGACCTCGAATTTGACGAACCTCTCATCACTGATCCCCTACCAGGGCCATCAAAAAGACCCCGTTTACTGTAATATCGCATTAAATTAATCCATGTTTGTATTAAGTATAGTAAAATATCGTTGTATATATAATAAAAGTCCACATTTGTTTCACTAATACTTGTACTTTTTTTACCTGATGATATGATGTCTTTTAATGTGTCTAATTTAATTTTACGTATCATAAATTGTATACATACATTTACAAATATGTATACTGATTTCAACAATAATTCTTAACTCATAGAAAATTCATAATAAGTCATGTTGTCAAAAAGTAGATAGTTTCAGAGTAACCTACCAGGAGCCTCAATAAACATCATTTCCCTTGTTTCGGATTTTCTAAGATTGCAAGAGAACCATGGGGTCTACCGACTTCGTTTTGCGCTTGAATTAAAGTCAATAACATTTACTACAACTTTTCTTACGATAACATCTCTCTAGGAGGAGGGGGTTCTGCCGAAATTTGGCTCGGTAGATAGTCAAAACCCAAAAATTGCACTTTTTGCGAAAATCGGCCAAATTTTGAAGTGCTGTATCTCGGGATCTATTGGACCTACAGAGCTCCGGTTGCGCTCAAACTGTAGCAAATTTATTCGTCTTTAAATAACATAATAACGTTTTTTTTTTTACAAAAAGTTGATAGTTTTTGAGCTATACTCAAAAAATCAAAAAATGTCAAAAATCTCTCAGTTTTTAGCATTTTTCTCCATTTTCCGTCACGAAATTTTGTTGGCAAACCTCAGATTCGGATTCAGCACCTCAAAATACATATAGAACCATAAAAACCATTTCTACCCCAAAACTTGTTTCTACTTTTCACCTAATGACTGGACTATAGTGGCCACTCCAGTCGCTTCGTTTTGTCGTTCTCCACTAAAACCAGATCTCCCACTTTCAAAGGTGATGCCTCACTCTTTTCTCGAGACATTACAGGTAATTGACCCAAGTATTCCGTCTTGAAACGACGCCATAACTCCTCGCGCAACCGCCGCCGATAATTAATGCGACGACGAAGATCTTTGGCCTCCACGTAATCCACGTCTGTTGTCCCCGTGTCAGTCACGTCATTGATCATTAACGCTGGTGTAAGTGCGGTGAGGTCTTCCGGGTCCTCTGAAAGGTAGGTCAACGGTCTACTATTGACTATAGCCTCGCATTCGCAGAGCAGTGTGGTTATTTCAGATAGGGTCAGACACGCTCGACCAATCGTCCGTTTCAGCAGATCCTTTATCGTCCTTACCATCCTCTCCCAGAAGCCACCCCACCAAGGGGCCGAAGGGGTCGACGAGCTAATAAATCGCCGAAGAGCTTGTAAAAAGGCGTCTGTCGACAGGGACTCAACTATGTACTTCGAGGTGTACGCCTCGGACGAGGGCACATGTGAAAAGGCACACCCACACTTTAGTCCCTTCTCGACTAGGCGATGACTCCTCCACGACATCAGAAGTGGGTTCTGTCATACGCCTACTTATGGAACAAAACAGGTTGCTAATGAGCCGCATTACTGATGATGAGGTGAGTCCCTTGCCCGCGTTCGATCCGGCGAAGTACAATGCCGACCCCTCCTCTTGGCTTAAAGCATGCGAATGCCTCTTGACTGTGCGGGAGGGTCGAAGATTAATCTCCGCATTGACTAAGGCTCTTACGGGCGAAGCGGCAGAATGGTTTTCGAGATGTATCCACGAGGATCTGACATGGGACGAGTTCCAGTCGTCATTCAAGGCGCAGTTTTGTGCCCAGTCGACGCCCGCTGCCCTGTTTCTTAGCGCTTTCGAAGAGAAACCAAAAAGCAACGAGAGATTTACTACATTCGTTTCCCAACAAGTCAGCCGTTTCATGGCCAATCTGCGTGACACCAGCTTGGAAGAAATTGCGGTTTCCCTCGCATTGGCGCAAGTAGCCACGGTCAGCCCAAAAGCTAAAAAACTTGTTTTTACCTCCGACATAAAAACACGTGATCAATTGATAAAAGAAATGCAGGCTATCTCGGCCAAACGACTCGGAGACGTCGTGGAAAGCACGCCTCCCAGTAAAAGAAGAACGCCACAGACGCATTTCACTCATTCCGGATCGGGTAGCTCCACCCCCAGCTTCAGCTCCAGCCTTGACTTTCGACCTGTGAGTCCGCCGAGGGGACGACGACCCGCGACCACATCCGACATCACCTGTTACGCTTGCGGGATGAAGGGCCACATATCCACAAGGTGCCCATCAAAGGGCAAAACGCGTTATACCGAAAAAACAGTTAGCCTTTGTTCGAAAAAGCCTATTGGATCGTTGGAACATAATGGTGAGTCATTTCCTTTTTACTTTGATTCTGGGTCCGAGTGCTCTCTTCTTGTTACCAGCTTATTGAAAAAATTCAGTGGTGATAAAGTGTTCCACTCCGTCAATTTACATGGCTTGGGGTTTGCCGTCGTTACTTGTAACCTACAAATTAAGTCGATGATAAAAATTAACGGGATTATTTTAAACGTTTTGTTTCATGTTGTTGAGGACTCCTTCCTTTCTCATAAAATTATTATCGGTTGCGAGATTTTAAATTCGGATATTTTCATGGTGGTTAATAGCAACGAGTGTGTCTTGAGCAGAGTGGATCCGCCGGCATTGCACGCCACAACCTTGAACCAAGGAGACAGGTTTCAACAAATAAACAAATGCTTTAGTTCCAACCCTTTACGGGGAAAGTGCAGGGGGGACCTTGTACCTGCGACACCTTCCGAAGACCTTCCGTTCCAGAAAGTGAATGATAAGTCAAATGAGACCCCTGACCTTCATTCTTCGCTCGGCAGTTTTCAAACTAAACTCTTTGATGAAGAAATAGATTTTTCCCCTCAAACGGAATCCCCACAAGAAGAATTATCTACCCTGACAGTGCCAACTGGGAACGATTGCGACCCATTTCTACAAATTAAAACAGGAATTCCAATCGAACGACGCGGTGAGTTGGAGCTCTTATTGAGAAAATACAAAGACATTTTTATTACTGGTATTCCTACAAGGCGAGTTATCACGGGCGAGTGTGCCATAAAACTCATTGACCCCGATAAAATCGTTCATAGACGCCCGTATAAATTGAGTCCGCAGCTGCGTGAGGTTGTGCGAGAACGAATCAAAGAATTAGAGAAAGCAAACGTAATTCGTCCGAGTTCCTCTCCTTTCGCAAGCCCAATCCTACTCGTCCCGAAAAAAACAGGCGACCTGCGAATGGCCGTGGATTTCAGATTACTGAATTCCAACACGATCCCTGATAGATTTCCGCTACCCTTGATATCAGACCAAATTGCTCGGCTAAGTGGTGCGAATTTTTTCTCTTCTATCGATATGGCTAGCGGTTTTCACCAAATACCAGTAGAATCGGACTCCATTCCTAAAACAGCTTTTGTCACCCCGGATGGGCAGTGGGAATTTTTGTCCATGCCTTTTGGGATCCGAAATGGCCCAAGTATTTACCAACGAGCTGTGATGAATGCTTTGGGTGAGTTAGCGCACACATATGTTGTGTGCTATATGGACGACCTACTTTGTATCGCATCCACCCTGGACGATGCACTCGAGCGCCTTGATCGTGTTCTTCACGTTTTATTCGATGCAGGATTTTCCATAAACTTGGCCAAATGCTCTTTTATAGTAACCAAAATCAAATACCTCGGTTATGAAGTTGAAAATGGTGAAATTCGTCCCAATTCCAGTAAAATCGATGCCCTAATCAAATTACCACCTCCATCGACAGTCCGTCAATAGCAATCTTTCCTTGGCTTGGCCTCCTATTTCCGACAGTTCATCAAAAATTTCTCTGTCATGGCCAGCCCGTTGTTTCGGCTTACTCGTCAACCCGATAAAACCGGTCGATTGTCCACATGGAGCGACTATCATGAACAAATTCGGCAGGAACTTATTTCTTCCCTTACACGTTCCCCAGTTCTTGTCATATTTACTCCTGAATTTCCCATTGAACTGCACACCGATGCCAGTACGATTGGATTCGGCGCCATCTTAATCAATATTATTGACAAAAAACCACGTGTTGTCGCTTATTTCAGTAAGCAAACTTCTCCAGCTGAGTCGCGGTATCATTCATATGAATTGGAAACCTTGGCCGTGGTTTATGCTATTAAACACTTCAATAACTACCTGCAGTGTTACCCGTTTACGGTTGTAACCGACTGTTCGTCTTTAAGTGCTACCCAAACAAAAAAAGACTTAATTCCCCGAATCCAACGTTGGTGGGCTTTCTTACAAAGCTATGACTTCAAAATAGAATACAGAAAAAGCTGTAGGATGCAGCATGTTGACCTTTTGAGCCGCAATGTTTCGGAGGCAACTGTCAATGCCACTGATAATCCCTTTGACCATACTCTATCCCTGGAGCGCTCGGGTTTAATTCATCACCGTCCTTCTGCCTCGACCGAACTCTCTGTCTGTTCGACTACCCCAGAACTTTTAGTGGATGCTACGCATAATCCTTCAATTCCCGCGAAGTTTCGCCCCCACGGCAAACTACGTAACAGTCGCCCTTTCACTTCTAACGAGGCGACTGAAAAAAGGATCAATTTAACCACTGTTTCACCGGATTGGCTCCTCACAGCTCAGCAGTCAGATCCTTTCATTTGTGAGATACGCAGTAAATTACAATCGGAGGAAGTTGATGAAGCCATCAGAAACACTTACGAGATTCGTTCTGGCATATTATACCGTAACGTCCAGCGAAATAATCATAGCCGTTGCCTCCCGATCGTTCCCCATTCTTTGAAATGGTCCGTGGTTAATAATGTCCACAACTCACTTTTTCACCTAGGATATGACAAAACATTGGAAACTCTTTATCAACATTATTGGTTCGAAAATATGTCGAAATTTGTTCGGAAGTTTGTCGAAAACTGCTTGATTTGTAAAACTGCCAAAGCGGATACCGGTCCGCGTCCTATCCAGCTACATCCTATTCCTAAGCCCCCTGCACCATGGCATACCATTCATTTAGACGTTACCGGTAAATTAAGTGGTAAGCGCGACAGTAAAGAATACTTATTTGTTACTATTGACAGTTTTTCGAAGTACTGTTTGTTAAAACACGCGCGAAACATCGATTCAGCAAACGCCTTGAAAGCGCTCCTCGAAGCAATTCATTTATTTGGACCTCCTACACGTATCATTTGTGATCAGGGGAGATGTTATACTTCCAAAGACTTTCAAAACTTTTGTGTCAGTAACAAATCGATTTACATTTTATTGCGACCGGTGGCTCACGGGCTAATGGACAAGTCGAACGGGTCATGAGTACTCTGAGAAACATGCTCACCGTGGCTGAAACCGATGAAGGTAAGACTTGGCAGTCGTGTGTGGGCGAAATTCAGCTGGCTCTTAACACGTCACCTCATCGAGTAACTAAAGTATCTCCTATGGAACTTATGTTTGGGCGGGTTTCGCGACCCATGAACTTGATTTCAATCACTGACGGCCTCGATACAACCCCATTCCTTAGTCTGGGCGAGAAGAGAAGTCGCGCGGCCGAAGCAATCGAAAGGCAGGGCAAACTCGATAAAACTTGGTTTGACCAGGGTAAAGCAACTGTTGTTCCGTTTAAAAAAGGAGATCTTGTATTGTTAAGAAATGAAGATCGTAACCATGTTAAACTTGATTGTAAATACCGTGGACCTTTTTTTGTTTGCAAAGTTTTGCCCAACGACCGTTATGAAATAAGCAGTATGGATCGTAAACGAGTCTATAAGTATCCCCATGACCGACTCCGCAAAGCTCCGCTCCCGGCCACAGATGATTCTGTATGATATGTATGATGACAAAACTACCGCATCACCACTCCTTCGTATTCCAGTGTACTTCATTTAATTAAAATAAAAAAAAAAATAAAAAAAATAAAAAATAAAAAAACAACAACAAAAAAACAATATACCTGGTTAACTTAGCTATTCTTTTACTTCGATCTGTTTTATTTGCTGTTGTGTTCAATTTTTACTTCTGTCTTTATGTTTATCGCTGTTATCAGTAAACTACTACAATGGTGCCATGTTACTGTGTCTTCCTTGTTCTGCAAGCGAGTATCATTTATCCTGTTGCCCCGGCGGAACGAATCCCTCTGTGCATGTCCTATGTTCCCGACGATATTCCTTCGCTCCCGACGTATCTACCTGCCTACCTCCCCGAGTTGTTTTGTGGTCTGTACTTTGCCGAAGTAGACTTGAGTTGATTTGGCAGTTGCTGCAAATCAGGCTGACGAATGACACGGTGTGTTTCGTAGCCATGGATCCCAACCCCCCCTCAACTTACCCTTTCCCATCCTCTTGTGAGTTGCGGTCTGTACTTTGCAGAAGTAGACCTGAGTTGATTTGGCAGTTGCTGCAAATCAGGCTGACGAATGACACGGTGTGTTTCGTAGCCATGGATCACCCCCCCCCCCCATAACTTACCCTTTACCATCCTCTTGTGAGTTTGAGGTCTTACTTTGCAGAAGTCGACCTGAGTTGATTTGGCAGTTGCTGCAAATCATGCTGACGAAGACACGGTGTGTTTCCTGGCCACGGACACCAACCACCCTT
Source organism: Corythucha ciliata (assembly GCA_038030265.1). NCBI lineage: Eukaryota > Metazoa > Arthropoda > Insecta > Hemiptera > Tingidae > Corythucha > Corythucha ciliata. Next base: position 54,249,690 of record CM075937.1, read on the forward strand.
CCCATGTCCCTTTTCCATTCCCGTGTGAGTTTGAGGTTTGTACTTTGTGGAAGTAGACTTGCGTCGATTTGGTAGTCACTCTGCACGTCAGGTTGGTAAAAGACATGGTGCGTCCCCTTCTGAGTTTGTGGTCTGTACTTCGAGGAAGTCGAACTGCGTTTATTTGATTTGGTAGTTGCTACAAATCATTTTCATGGCTGCATGCCGTGCGCATGAACTGCGCCTCGCCCATAACGGGGTCAAGTATATGAGCCTACTGATGGCTCTGGCGCTAGCAACTTAAAAAAAAAAAAAAAAAAAAAAAAAAAAAAAAAAAAAGACGGCTCGAATTTGTTACTCTGCGATCTATCGATCTATGGTCACCCATTCCAGGTTCCAGGGACGGAACCGTTGTCAGAATGGCCGTGTCGTGGGTAAGATGAAGTAACATTCAATTGTGGAATGACAGTTCGGCGGTAATGCCATTTGGGGCAAACACATCATTGTGTCGTCTTTGGGCGCAACCCCCTCTTCACATGTGGTTGATTGTTGGAAACTGAGGTAGCGCCACTGCCTAGACTAGAGAGAGCAAGCTGCCCTTGGAGGGGTGGTCAGACGCTCTACAAGTGAGAGAGAGGGAACAAGCTCGAAGTTCAAAGGAAGAGTACGCGATGCTCAGTATCAGTTAGCCCGAAGTGAGCGGAATATCAAATAGGACCACGTGTTGTTTGTTTTGTGTGAAGAGGGGGTAGTGTTCCTCGTCCCTATGGCCGACCACGAATATGCCGCTGCCGGCGATGACTCCTCCACGACATATAGAACCATAAAAACCATTTCTACCCCAAAACTTGTTTCTACTTTTCACCTAATGACTGGAACAGGTAATTGACCCAAGTATTCCGTCTTGAAACGACGCCATAACTCCTCGCGCAACCGCCGCCGATAATTAATGCGACGACGAAGATCTTTGGCCTCCACGTAATCCACGTCTGTTGTCCCCGTGTCAGTCACGTCATTGATCATTAACGCTGGTGTAAGTGCGGTGAGGTCTTCCGGGTCCTGTGAAAGGTAGGTCAACGGTCTACTATTGACTATAGCCTCGCATTCGCAGAGCAGTGTGGTTATTTCAGATAGGGTCAGACACGCTCGACCAATCGTCCGTTTCAGCAGATCCTTTATCGTCCTTACCATCCTCTCCCAGAAGCCACCCCACCAAGGGGCCGAAGGGGTCGACGAGCTAATAAATCGCCGAAGAGCTTGTAAAAAGGCGTCTGTCGACAGGGACTCAACTACTTCGAGGTGTACGCCTCGGACGAGGGCACACGTGAAAAGGCACACCCACACTTTAGTCCCTTCTCGCAGAAAGAGAGGTCCAAACAGGTCGACTCCGATTCTACTGAATGGTCGAGTGTACTCAACCCTCTCAAGAGGCAGATCCGATGCGCATTTCCCGCAGTTTTGAACGGCCTTCTTAGCTGCGCGTCCACCTCCCAGAATCCAAAATCGCGTCCTTAGCCGACTTAACAGGCCTTGTACGCCCACATGGCACTGTCGTTGATGTTGCTCGAACAGCAATCTTTGCACCAGTGGGTGTTCACCAGGGAGAATGATAGGCTGAGAATAGTCCTCCTCCTCGCGCAGCGCTTGTAGCCGTGTCCGCAATCGCAGGAGTTTCATCTCGTCAGCGAACACATTCATTTTCCGAAACCGCTGATCTTGAATGCCATCGAAACACTCCTTTTGGATCAGACGCAACAATACGCTCTCTGCAGCATCAATCTCCTCGAGCGATAAATCTCCACTTCGACGTTCTTTAAGTTGACAATTATGTAGAAAACGCTGTATCCAAGCCATCTGGCGTACATTTCGACTGAAGGCCGAAAACTTTCGAAAATACCATGCGTCGCTTACTACTGTCTTAGTCTGAACGCTACAGCTGACGACACCTTTTCTTTTCTCAGCCAAGACGTCCTCCTCGTTGAATTTTGGTTCCGAGAGGGACGGCCACGAGGAGAGGGGGGTCCTCTCAACCATTCTGGTCCTTCTCAACATTTCGATTTCAGAAGCTTGCCCACCGAACAACCTCGCGATGGAAAATCCGCGGGATTCAGGATCCCGGGTACATGGTGCCAGTGTCCAGATGACGTCAATGCGATGATTTCCTCGACTCTGTTTCTCACAAAGACGGTCCATTGATCCGGTTTCGCCATCCAAGCCAGAACTGTTGACGAGTCAGTCCAGTAATGAACTTCAAATTTTGTCTGGTCGAGAACTTCCATAGTCGAGCCCCGATTAGGGCACCCATCAATTCCAATCTGGGAATGGTGATTCGTTTTAGCGGGGCTACCCTAGACTTGGCTGCCACTAAACTGACCTTTACTTGACCCTCCTCTTTAACTCTGGCGAAAATTGCAGTCGCATATACGTCTCGACTGGCATCAACAAAAACGCCAAGTGCCAGACTCACCACCTGTGCTAGACCTGTCCGAAACCACACGAGAAATTCTTCTGAAGTTTCATTGTCTACTCGATCGTCCCATCGTAGTTTCTTCTGCCAAAGCCCTTGAAGAAGGAGTTTCGGCACCAAAGTCACAGGTGCGGTGAACCCAATAGGGTCAAAGACCCTTTGTGTAATAGACAATATCAGTCTCTTGGTGACATTCAAACTGCCTTGATGCATCAATCGGTCCAGATGTACTCCCAGCGTGTCCTGACGCCTGTCCCACACCATACCAAGGACTTTGGTTGTGGGAGAACCGGTCAGTGCGGAATCGTCTCCTGAGTACTCCCACCCTCGCAGATCGAAGCCTCCATTTTTCAAAGTTTCTACGGCGATAGACCTGACTTGTTCCAACTCCTGAAATCCTCGACGCTGCACAGGAAATTGTCTACGTAGAATCGTCGGGGTAATGAACGCAAAAACTCAGCCTTTGAAGTGGACTCTGCTTTCGCCGACGTCTCTACCGCCAGGTGCCGTAGGACCGCCCCTAACAAATATGGGCTGCAACAGAGTCCGAAGACCACGCGAGTGTGCCGATATTCCTCCACATCGTCACTCTTTCCGACGAGGTAAAATCGTAGATAATTACGGTCAGGGGGGCGGGGGCCACCTCTATCTGCAAAAACGCCTTCCGTATGTCGGCTGACACCCCGATCCGGTTTTGTCGAAACCTAAGTAGAGTATCTGGAATGAGCTCTACCAGGTTTTCTCCCACCTCTAGACATTCATTAAGGGCATTCATGCCAATGGTTTTCGCGGAGGCATCGAACACTGGGCGAATGGTAGTGGTGCCCTCTGATTTCCATACCGGTCGATGAGGTAAATGATACGAGAGCTCACACGTCGGCAAAGTTGGTGCTTTTTCGATAATTTTCTCCTCTAACCACTCACGAAAGACAGCGTCGTACTGTTCAATTTGTCCCAGCGTTTTTAGTTTACGGGCTTTAATTTTTGTTCTTTGGAGCGCCAACTCGGCTCACTTATTCCTTCCCTCTCGCCAGGGCAACCGAACGACATAACGCCCGTCTTCTGATCGTTCCACCGTTGAATCAAAGAAATCATTAACGCTGGCCAGACGTTCCTTTTCCGTTTGCTTCAAGCTCGGCTCTTTGATTCCGAGAGTCTCAAGCTCCCAAAACTGAGTGACCACTTCCGATCTGTTAAAAAGACAGTGAATAGGCAATGTAACTTCGGTTTGAGACACGATGTTGGCTGTCTTCCCCATCAACGTCCAACCTAGAGCAGTCTCAATTGCCGTCATTCCACAATCTAACCACTTCTGGCGACCCGTAGACAGCTTCCCGACCACGTCAGCACCCAAGAGTAAGTCGACCGGTCCTGGCGAATAGTCATTCAGTCTGATGTCTTCTTTCTGTAACTCGCTTATCCAAGGTTCTGGCGGCACACAGTCAACCGCTCCGCTGATCGTTTCTTGGGCCAAAACTTCAAAGTTGCACGCGTAATCAGATTCCATACTATACACATGTGCTAAGTAAACCTCATGCTGAGATTCTGTGGTCTTGACGCCGCCAAACAGCGTGTGAGTGAGCCGCTCAACGCGTATTGGTTCGTACCCCAAAGCTACAGCAGCCCTTTTCGTTAGGTAGCTTCTCTGCGAACCGGTGTCAAATAACGCACGTACCTTTTGTTTGCCGTGACTTCCGATCAGGAGGACCTGTACAGTCTGAAGCAAGACAGTACTTTGACAACTCACAGCACCTAACGCATGTTCATGAAATTCATGAGCGAGGTCAGCTTCTTCTTAGCTACCGGCGCTTCCTCATCCAGGCTTTCCTCGTCCTCGATGTGCCACTGTGACCTCTGCCACGCCCGTAGCAGCTCTTCAGGGAGACAGGACTCGACGAGGGGAAACAAAATAGCAGCGCACGATTCCGGGGTGACGTCCAAGGTTTCAAGGGCTCTCAAATGTGCCTCAATAGCGTCATACAAAGCCGAAACCGAGGGATTAGAACTAGCTTTTCGAGTGTTCATAATAACCAGTTTTAACAGCTCCCTTACGTATACCTCTACCAAAAGATCCCTCCTTCCAAATCGACTTTTCAACGCGTTGGTCACTTTTGAGTAATTTTCAGCCGATTGCGAATAGCTGGCCACCAACTGCCTGGCTCTCGATCCCGGAGTCGTAGCCTGCCACAGATAGTGGATCTTGTCGACGGCATCCAAAGACTCATCCTCGTCGATCTGGCGGAATTGGCTCCAAAACGGTAGCCACTCTTTAATTTCGCCTGAAAACCTTTTCAGTTCCACCTGTGGGAGCTTAAACTTACGTTTTGTTGTCGCCGATTTGACAGACGACCGGCTGCTTGTGCTGTTGTTATCATGTGCGGCGTCGGGCAGTCGCCGAGCGAATAGATTAACTCCTGAAAGATTTTTTTTTGAAAAGCCAAATCTGTGAAATTAGCGTTTTCAGGTTCCCAAACTCGCGAAATTAACTTTCTTTCGAGTTCTGACCCCGCGAAATCGGTTTAATGAACGACGCAAACCAGCGAAAATGTATTTTTCAACAGCCATACCAACGAAATGGCATTTTTGAAGAGTCAAATCCGCGAAATTGGGGGGTTTCGATTCGAGCGACAAACCCTCGGAATTCCTTTTGTTTAAGGAGCGAAGTCCTAATGCAAGTTGGTGTTTCATGTCGCTCAACTCCCGGCAGTTTTCAAGGAGTAAAACTCGCAAAATTGCTTTGACCATTCAGCGATTCCCCCCCGGAATTGGGTTTTTGAACGACCCAAACTCTCGAAGAGGGCCAAACTCGCGAATTAGCCATTTTGAGGAGCCGAAACAACGAAATGGAGGTTTTCAAGAGCCAAAATCTTTTAAATAGACGAAATTACCCTTTGGTTTCCGATGATTCGAATGTAGAAAGGTGGAGAGGGGGTCTTGGGATCTTTGAAATGGAGCCCCTAAATGAGGATTCGAGATACTCAAAAATCTTGATTCTGCTGTGGAGCAGAAGGGGGACTCAGGAACTGTATTTATGCTATAGGAGGGAAACATTAATTATATCCCGAGGGCTTCGTATGTCAACGTAAGGAATATTCGTTTTCCTCCAAAAAGCCTCAAAGAGAGAGAGAGAAGAGAGAGGGAGTGAGAATCCTTTCCACACGGACAGCATTGAGGCACGTTAACATTCCATCATGCACGAAGGGAAAATCCCCTCACAGCCTTGCCCTTTTGCGTGGGGTATGGAGTTCGAGATCATCGGTTATTTTGGGGTGCGTGAGATTTGATACGGGTTGTGGTGGAAGAAGGGGGAATCAGAAAGGTGTACACGAAACTATTCATTATTGTATTATTTCTGAACTATCCGAACTCCGAAGTAAATTCCAGACCTTTGTTTTTTGTGGTATTTGTGTGTGTTTTTAAATGAATCATTAACAATTAGAAAAAAAAAAGTTCTTCGAAAGGGCCTCGTATAATTGCTCTTTGAGCCTGCAGCCTGCCCAAGATTCTTCTTTAATCTAAAACGTTTAACGAACAAATAACAGTAAAAACGAAGGCTACGCTTCCCAACTTGTCCTTAAAAGTTGCATCAGTTTTTACTTAATATATTTGGAGTAGGGCAGTGCTATATTGCTCACATTAAACATTGAAACCAATCAAGGATGTCTTCAAGGCTAATTTTTAAAAATGTTGAGTGGGGATTTGAACACCGTCAATTGGATGGTGTTTCCGCCCCCCGGGCCCTCGATAGGTGTAGGTCCGGCATGACGAAAATTACGATTCAGATGAAAATTGTATTTCTCTTGGGGTCTATACTTGCTGGCTCGTCGCGGAAGAACAGGTCGAAACGCTGAACTACCGGAAGACAAAATGTCACAGTCGCTCTGCGTATATATACCCTAGCAGGCATGCAGGCACTGTCATTGATCATCTCGTTGATGAGTAAATGAGAAGGTCGTGTTTGGAGATAGGGGGGGGGGGTCTTTTATGGCGGGGACAAAACAATTTAAAGAATTTAGTAATTAATGTTAATTGACCGCCACGAGGTAATGAGCAACTTGATAAGGAGTATAGGGTACTTAAAAAAAAAGAGAGATTCACTTATTTACTTGTAGCAGAGCATCATAAATTGTTTTATTGCGCGAAATAAGAGTCTATCGACCATGAATCATAAAAAAAAAGAGTAACAGGAGAGAGGATTAAAAAAAGAACAGATTCCAGATCCACCGTCCATTAGTATGCGGCTTGGCCGGAGGCGGTTCAACATAATAGATAATAATAGTCATAGTGTAGTGCCTTGAGGCACTGCGTCTTCACTTGAACCCCTTCCCCACCCATAGTTATTCACGAATTCCTTGCAGAGAGGACTGCAGTATTTCACAATCTGACTATTTTTTTTTATTTCCGAATGAAAATTATCGGGTTACCTTTATTTCTGTCTACAACCTAACAAAGAGCGAGAAGGCGCTTTTAAAACTGATAAGGACAACGCATAAGTGCTCCAATGAAGTTATTCACTTTATTGCCGTGCTCATTTATTAAATTCCCCTTCACCCCACCCCCACAGTACCGTCCTGCCTTTTTTTTTTTAATCCCGATTTTTTTTTTACAACCACGTGGCGACGCTTATCCAGCCATTTACGACTTTTTCCTCCACCTTCATATAGCCCGCGCTCGCTATAAGGAGTTAGAGGTCACCAAGTCGGGTGGGCTTGGAAGAGGCTTAGTGAGTTTTGAATAAGTGTATTGTAATTGTGCGAAAGGCCTGGAGTGTATGTTTATATCGTAATAAAATTGGCTTGGGTGGGCGACTTGGAACACCCCTCCCCCTCACCAACCATTCCACACTTCATCACAAATCCTTGTATTAGCACTGCCATGGAGTAGGCGAAGTCCTTTTTTTAGTGCTAGATGAGGGCTTAATGCTTTACAATTTGAATAAAAGCTTGAATTATAAGAATTTTAGGCTTTACAACAAAATGATAATCGTTTTCCCAGTTCATAGGCAGTAATCTACGTAAAAGGTAAGATTTCTGATAAAAAAAAAAGATTAAAAAAAATACCGAGGAGGAGCCAGAAGAAGCAATAACACGTGAGAGGAAACTTGAAATCGACCTCGTCTTTATCCGCCAATAACTCCTCTAGCTCGCCGTTCAAATATAAAAAAGAACGAAATAATCAAAGACCAGAAGCAATAATTAAAACGATGACAAACGTTCTACGATTAAGATACGACAGCAGAACTTTTTTTTTTTTGTAAACAGGACCTGAACTGAACTACCTGGGGAGTGAGAGATGAAGCAACAGCTTGATTGTGGGAGAGGTGAACTGTCGGGTTGGTGGAAGGGGGGGGGGATCACCTACGCTAAAATTCTCATGGACAAAAAGTCCGTGATTATCAGGGGCGGGTTCAAACAAATAATAGCTTATAAATTATTCAATGAATAGAAACATTTTGGAAACAACACGACTTCCTGACTGTTTAAATATTTCATTTCTTCCCTGTATCATCTTGACTTCTTTTCAAAACAGTCTCAGTATCACCGGATATACACCTCCCTCCCCTCAACGTGCACCGCGCGAGCGGAGAATACCGACGCGTCTGTTTCCGAGGTGCACACATTACAAAAAAAAAAAAAATGTGTGGGAAGAAAATATGTACGCGGTCTTCGAAGGTGGAAAAAATTCCAGATCCGTTCCGGTATACCCCCGAGGGCCCCCATGACAAAGTTGAAGATTGTCCCTTATTTCGAACGAGACGGAAATCGCCCCTCCCCCCCCCCTTCCGACTCCATCATCACCTATCAAACTGCTCCGATCCATAAATTCCACGCAAGCATCCGCCTTCCCTCCCTCCTCCTCACCAATCACAATTTCTTAATGACAAGGTAGAGCGCGATGCACGTTGTTCTTAAAAATTTTCCCCGCACGTTTTTCATTCGAATTTGTTTCTATTCTTTCTCCCACACAATTTTTTGTTTTTTGTTCTTGTTTGTTTCAAAATTACAGTAAAGGGCAAATGCTGTACATTGTAGTGGTTGTTGCCGCGGGAGCGGTGCCGGGGCAAAGGGGACCGGGGGGGGTTGGAACAGTTTCACGGCTGTCTGGAGGGTCTTAGCATATAAAGTCGCCTCGGGGTTTTTTATTCATTGCACAAAGGTGGGAAGGACGAGGTAACAACGAACTGTCGTACATTCTCTTATAAAAGGTTATCAACAGCTGAGGGGCAATTTACTTTGCAAGGTCGGCTCTCTCAATAGCCAATTTCGTGGGGTTGGATCCTTGAATAAAATAAAATTTCGCTGGGTTGGCTCATTAAAAAACCCATTTCGTGCGGATTCAAGAAAACGATTTCGTGGATTTTCATTCAACTCCAAAATTTCGCGTGGTAGGCTGTTTTTATGCAAATAATAAAATAAATTAAAGTAAAATAATCGGCATACGAGCAGTGGGATTGTATTTGATACACCCGCTTCGATAACTGCTTCGGCAACTGAATGGTCGACATTTGAATCACCGACGGCACATAAACTTGGCAAAATGATTCTGAGCTTTCGGCCAAACATCAATTCAGCAGGACTGAATGTCATTTGAGCAGAAGGTGTGTTTCTCCACGTAAGTAGGGCTTCGTATATGTCTTCGCCTCTACTCTTCAACTTTAAAAGATGTTTGACGAGCTTCACAGCAGACTCAGCCTTGCCGTTGGACTGTTGATGATGGGGTGACGAAGTCTTCAGCGTAAAATTCCAATCTTTAGAAAACCGCTGGAATTCGCGGGACTTGAAATTCGAACCTTCATCTGTAAAAACAATTTTAGGCACCCCATACCTAGCGAAATAATTCTTCAAAGCCTTTATTGTTTCTTCAGAGCCTTGATCTTCCAATTCGGTCCACTCAAAAAAAGACGAAAAATAGTCACAGGCAACGAGATAGTTCTTTCCGTTAAACTGCAGCAAATCAACGCCTATTTCTAACCAAGGACCACACGGCGTCTCTCTGAGAACAAGTGGTTCTTTTTGATTCCGCGCCACATCTAAATCCTCGCACATTGAACACGCTTTAGCATATCTTTGAATGTCATCAGACATTTTCAGCCAAACACACGAGTTTTTGCTAGACGTAAATCAGCTTCACCGCTCTTATGACCCTTGTGAAGTTTCTTCATGATTGTAGTCCGCAGGCCGAATGGAACGAAAATTTGCTGATTTTTAATTACAATGCCGTCTGACGAAGTGATTTGCTCTCGAATTTTCCACCAATCTCGCATTTTTGGTGGCACCGACTTTTCATCCTCAGGCCAACCGCTTTCTGTGAACTGTAGTAACGGCTTCCCTTCTTCGTCCTGTTGGGTGTATTCACGAATGGTGCTCAGCGTTGGGTCACTGATCGCCAACCCTATCAAAGATTTGTTTCTTCCATCACTTTAGCAATTATTAGATCAGATTCATTCCCACCCGTAGGCAACCGAGACATGGCATCAGCAATACAGACGTCGGTTCCTTTGGTAAACTGCACTTTAACGTCGAAGCCGACGAGCTGCAATAGCATACGTTGGATTCTTTTGGGAGTATCACACAGATTACGTTTGAATATAATCTCGAGTGGTTTGTGATCTGTTTGAACAAGTACCTCTCGGCCGAAAATGTATTGTTCGAAGCGCTTCATCCCGAAAAGAATTGCTAGGGTCTCTTTCTCGATCTGTGCATATTTTGTCTCGCTATTTTGTGCGGGATGCGTAAGCGACAGGTCTACCATTTTGGATTAGAGCAGCGCCCAATCCATAGCTGCTAGCGTCCCCTTGAAGAGTAATGCTATTCGATGCGTCAAAATATTTGAGAGTAGGTGCATTTTGCAACTTATCTTTTAACAAAATCCAGGAATCCTCCATTTCATCTGTCCATTCACCACTATAGGCTCTCAATGGGGCTGCCTTTTGCGATAAACCCGGTACAAATTTCGACAAATAGTTGACCACGCCGAGAAACGACAACATCTGAGACGCGTCTTGAGGACGAGGCATTTCCTTGATCGCTCGGATTTTTTCAGGGTCTGCTTTGAGTCCACTGGACGTGAAAATATGTCCCATGTAGCGTATTTCTGATTTCGCGAAGACACATTTGTTTTTGTTCAATCGCAGATTTCGTTCTTTGGCTCGCTGAAATACAGCCTCGACCTTTTTGTCATGATCTTTCATCGCTTCCGCCTGAGTGTTTCCTTCACCATAAATCAAAATATCGTCTGCGATCGCAATGACACCTGATAACCCATCCATGATGTCGTAAATTCTCCTTTGGAATTCCTCTGGAGCCACAGAAATCCCAAACGGACATTTATTATAACAATAACGACCGTAAGGCGTCCAAAACGTAGTCAATTCTTGGGATTCTTTGGCTAAAGGCATTTGAAAAAATCCATTTTTTGCATCGACCACACTAAAAACTTTGGCTTTTGCGAATAGTGGTGTGACTTCTTCTACAGTAGGAGTAATGAAACGATTTCTGATCAAAGACGCATTCAAATGCTTTGGGGCAATGCACAAGCGGTTCTTTTCTGGTCCCATTATAAAAACCATGTTTGTGGTCCATTGGGTAGCATGATTAACTTTTCGTATAATACCGTTTTTTTTCTAACTGATCTAATTCTGCCTTTATTTTGCTGCGTATGCCGACGGGAAATCTTCTTGGTGACTCAATCACTGGAACAGCGTCTTCACGAAGCTGCAATTTAAGTTCGCCTATTTCGCCTACGGTAGTCTCATCAAAAATTTCTTTGAATTTGTCTAATTGAACTTTTTTAACTTCAACGCTGGAGTCGTGACAAACCAAATCCATCCCAAGTGAAGCCTTGAGGCCCAAGATTATATCATCGTGTTTAGTAATCAGGAATCTTGCCTTGTAAGTCTTGTCATCGTGCATAACACGTAAAATGCACTCACCTTCCGACCGTTCTCGTTGCCCATTAAAGCAACGCAGCATTTGCCCCGATGGTGTGATAACCGGCTGCGATCGAAGGCTCTTTATTTGCTTCCAGCCAATTAGGTTGCAGGAGGCGCCGGTGTCTATCTGCGCGACGCATTCCGTATCATTGATGACAACCTCAACCATGAGTCTGTTAGCTTGTTTTGCCGAGCTGACGTTCATAATGCTTTCCTCACTGTCCGACAGCACAGAACAGCTGCCTTGTGCCTCTTGAGAATTGACTGCCTTGACCATTTGCTTCGACGAACGACACACCACAGCGAAGTGGTCCCGTTTGCCACAATTCATGCAACTTTTCCCAAACGCCGGGCATTTATTTTTGTCAAATATGTGCCGTTTACCACAAAATTTGCAGTCTCTTTAGTTGAGTTTATGTTGACGACCACTTGGCGACTGCTTTGATATCGAGGTTCGAGATAGTTTGTTTACAATTTCGTCTCCGAGCTGCTGGCTCATGCTAGACAATTGCTTGGTCGTCTCTTCAATTGCAGCGGCCTCATCAACAACTTTGGAGAGCGTCAACTTCCGTTGTTGCAGTAGCCTTCTACGGAAATCATGGTCGCGGATTCCCACTACAAACCTATCACGAACCATTTCTTCTTCAAGTACTCCAAAATCGCAAGAGCCTGCCTTTTCTTTCAAAATTCTCAAAAATTCAGAAAAAGACATTCCCTTCTCCTGATAAAGTGAGAAAAAAACGTATCTTTCGTAAACGACATTCTTTTGAGGGGTTATTTCGGCATCAAGAGCTGCAATGATTCTGTCAACCTTTTCTTCTTCTAGGAGTTTTAATTGCTTGAGAAGTCGCATACCTTTCTCTCTCGATGACCGCTTTGAACACAGCCGTTCCCTTCCGGTCGTTTTCCTCCTCAAGACCTGTGCCGATTTCGTAGTATTTCCACCCATCTTTGAAAAGAAGCCAACTCTCACACAAGTTTTCTCCCACAGCGCATTTTAGGGGTTCAGGCACGGGTAACGTTGAGAACATCGTGGAGCACGTACCTGTGCGTGTTCTCAGCACTCTGACACCATGTTTTTAATGCAAATAATAAAATTAATTAAAGTAAAATAAGTCCCCATTGGAATCCAATTGAAAGTGCTGTATTTCTCTTTCATTTTCGATGAATTTCAATAGTAGTTGCTGTTCAGTTCAAATATTGTTTAAAAATGAATTTGAGCGAGTATGCCAGAGGCATGGAAGGAGAAGTTTGGGAGCGGAACATCTGAAAAATTGGATTATTGGTGCGTAACCATGTACATTCACATCAAGCATACACATTATCCTTTCAAGTAAGTTCATTGTGATATTGATATTAGCTGAAAGTCTAAAAAGTATTTATTTCTATGAATTAATTAACTTTTTCTGTCCTCTAGCCGCTTTTTTTTACAACCACGTGGCGACGCTTATCCAGCCATTTACGACTTTTTCCTCCACCTTCATATAGCCCGCGCTCGCTATAAGGAGTTAGAGGTCACCAAGTCGGGTGGGCTTGGAAGAGGCTTAGTGAGTTTTGAATAAGTGTATTGTAATTGTGCGAAAGGCCTGGAGTATATGTTTATATCGTAATAAAATTGGCTTGGGTGGGCGACTTGGAACACCCCTCCCCCTCACCAACCATTCCACACTTCATCACAAATCCTTGTATTAGCACTGGCCATGGAGTAGGCGAAATCCTTTTTTTAGTGCTAGATGAGGGCTTAATGCTTTACAATTTGAATAAAAGCTTGAATTATAAGAATTTTAGGCTTTACAACAAAATTATAATCGTTTTCCCAGTTCATAGGCAGTAATCTACGTAAAAGGTAAGATTTCTGATAAAAAAAAAAGATTAAAAAAAATACCGAGGAGGAGCCAGAAGAAGCAATAACACGTGAGAGGAAACTTGAAATCGACCTCGTCTTTATCCGCCAATAACTCCTCTAGCTCGCCGTTCAAATATAAAAAAGAACGAAATAATCAAAGACCAGAAGCAATAATTAAAACGATGACAAACGTTCTACGATTAAGATACGACAGCAGAACTTTTTTTTTTTGTAAACAGGACCTGAACTGAACTACCTGGGGAGTGAGAGATGAAGCAACAGCTTGATTGTGGGAGAGGTGAACTGTCGGGTTGGTGGAAGGGGGGGGGGGATCACCTACGCTAAAATTCTCATGGACAAAAAGTCCGTGATTATCAGGGGCGGGTTCAAACAAATAATAGCTTATAAATTATTCAATGAATAGAAACATTTTGGAAACAACACGACTTCCTGACTGTTTAAATATTTCACTTCTTCCCTGTATCATCTTGACTTCTTTTCAAAACAGTCTCAGTATCACCGGATATACACCTCCCTCCCTTCAACGTGCACCGCGCGAGCGGAGAATACCGACGCGTCTGTTTCCGAGGTGCACACGTTACAACAACAAAAAAATTGTGTGGGAAGAAAATATGTACGCGGTCTTCGAAGGTGGAAAAAATTCCAGATCCGTTCCGGTATACCCCCGAGGGCCCCCATGACAAAGTTGAAGATTGTCCCTTATTTCGAACGAGACGGAAATCGCCCCTCCCCCCCTTCCGACTCCATCATCACCTATCAAACTGCTCCGATCCATAAATTCCACGCAAGCATCCGCCTTCCCTCACTCCTCCTCACCAATCACAATTTCTTAATGACAAGGTAGAGCGCGATGCACGTTGTTCTTAAAAATTTTCCCCGCACGTTTTTCATTCGAATTTGTTTCTATTCTTTCTCCCACACAATTTTTTGTTTTTTGTTCTTGTTTGTTTCAAAATTACAGTAAAGGGCAAATGCTGTACATTGTAGTGGTTGTTGCCGCGGGAGCGGTGCCGGGGCAAAGGGGACCGGGGGGGGGTTGGAACAGTTTCACGGCTGTCTGGAGGGTCTTAGCATATAAAGTCGCCTCGGGGTTTTTTATTCATTGCACAAAGGTGGGAAGGACGAGGTAACAACGAACTGTCGTACATTCTCTTATAAAAGGTTATCAACAGCTGAGGGGCAATTTACTTTGCAAGGTCGGCTCTCTCAATAGCCAATTTCGTGGGGTTGGATCCTTGAATAAAATAAAATTTCGCTGGGTTGGCTCATTAAAAAACCCATTTCGTGCGGATTCAAGAAAACGATTTCGTGGATTTTCATTCAACTCCAAAATTTCGCGTGGTAGGCTGTTTTTATGCAAATAATAAAATAAATTAAAGTAAAATAATCGGCATACGAGCAGTGGGATTGTATTTGATACACCCGCTTCGATAACTGCTTCGGCAACTGAATGGTCGACATTTGAATCACCGACGGCACATAAACTTGGCAAAATGATTCTGAGCTTTCGGCCAAACATCAATTCAGCAGGACTGAATGTCATTTGAGCAGAAGGTGTGTTTCTCCACGTAAGTAGGGCTTCGTATATGTCTTCGCCTCTACTCTTCAACTTTAAAAGATGTTTGACGAGCTTCACAGCAGACTCAGCCTTGCCGTTGGACTGTTGATGATGGGGTGACGAAGTCTTCAGCGTAAAATTCCAATCTTTAGAAAACCGCTGGAATTCGCGGGACTTGAAATTCGAACCTTCATCTGTAAAAACAATTTTAGGCACCCCATACCTAGCGAAATAATTCTTCAAAGCCTTTATTGTTTCTTCAGAGCCTTGATCTTCCAATTCGGTCCACTCAAAAAAAGACGAAAAATAGTCACAGGCAACGAGATAGTTCTTTCCGTTAAACTGCAGCAAATCAACGCCTATTTCTAACCAAGGACCACACGGCGTCTCTCTGAGAACAAGTAGTTCTTTTTGATTCCGCGCCACATCTAAATCCTCGCACATTGAACACGCTTTAGCATATCTTTGAATGTCATCAGACATTTTCAGCCAAAACACACGAGTTTTTGCTAGACGTAAATCAGCTCCACCGCTCTTATGACCCTTGTGAAGTTTCTTCATGATTGTAGTCCGCAGGCCGAATGGAACGAAAATTTGCTGATTTTTAATTACAATGCCGTCTGACGAAGTGATTTGCTCTCGAATTTTCCACCAATCTCGCATTTTTGGTGGCACCGACTTTTCATCCTCAGGCCAACCGCTTTCTGTGAACTGTAGTAACGGCTTCCCTTCTTCGTCCTGTTGGGTGTATTCACGAATGGTGCTCAGCGTTGGGTCACTGATCGCCAACCCTATCAAAGGATTTGTTTCTTCCATCACTTTAGCAAATATTAGATCTGATTCATTCCTACCCGTAGGCAACCGAGACATGGCATCAGCAATACAGACGTCGGTTCCTTTGGTAAACTGCGCTTTAACGTCGAAGCCGACGATCTGCAATAGCATACGTTGGATTCTTTTGGGAGTATCACACAGATTACGTTTGAATATAATCTCGAGTGGTTTGTGATCTGTTTGAACAAGTACCTCTCGGCCGAAAATGTATTGTTCGAAGCGCTTCATCCCGAAAAGAATTGCTAGGGTCTCTTTCTCGATCTGTGCATATTTTGTCTCGCTATTTTGTGCGGGATGCGTAAGCGACAGGTCTACCATTTTGGATTAGAGCAGCGCCCAATCCATAGCTGCTAGCGTCCCCTTGAAGAGTAATGCTATTCGATGCGTCAAAATATTTGAGAGTAGGTGCATTTTGCAACTTATCTTTTAACAAAATCCAGGAATCCTCCATTTCATCTGTCCATTCACCACTATAGGCTCTCAATGGGGCTGCCTTTTGCGATAAACCCGGTACAAATTTCGACAAATAGTTGACCATGCCGAGAAACGACAACATCTGAGACGCGTCTTGAGGACGAGGCATTTCCTTGATCGCTCGGATTTTTTCAGGGTCTGCTTTGAGTCCACTGGACGTGAAAATATGTCCCATGTAGCGTATTTCTGATTTCGCGAAGACACATTTGTTTTTGTTCAATCGCAGATTTCGTTCTTTGGCTCGCTGAAATACAGCCTCGACCTTTTTGTCATGATCTTTCATCGCTTCCGCCTGAGTGTTTCCTTCACCATAAATCAAAATATCGTCTGCGATCGCAATGACACCTGATAACCCATCCATGATGTCGTAAATTCTCCTTTGGAATTCTTCTGGAGCCACAGAAATCCCAAACGGACATTTATTATAACAATAACGACCGTAAGGCGTCCAAAACGTAGTCAATTCTTGGGATTCTTTGGCTAAAGGCATTTGAAAAAATCCATTTTTTGCATCGACCACACTAAAAACTTTGGCTTTTGCGAATAGTGGTGTGACTTCTTCTACAGTAGGAGTAATGAAACGATTTCTGATCAAAGACGCATTCAAATGCTTTGGGGCAATGCACAAGCGGTTCTTTTCTGGTCCCATTATAAAAACCATGTTTGTGGTCCATTGGGTAGCATGATTAACTTTTCGTATAATACCGTTTTTTTTCTAACTGATCTAATTCTGCCTTTATTTTGCTGCGTATGCCGACGGGAAATCTTCTTGGTGACTCAATCACTGGAACAGCGTCTTCACGAAGCTGCAATTTAAGTTCGCCTATTTCGCCTACGGTAGTCTCATCAAAAATTTCTTTGAATTTGTCTAATTGAACTTTTTTAACTTCAACGCTGGAGTCGTGACAAACCAAATCCATCCCAAGTGAAGCCTTGAGGCCCAAGATTATATCATCGTGTTTAGTAATCAGGAATCTTGCCTTGTAAGTCTTGTCATCGTGCATAACACGTAAAATGCACTCACCTTCCGACCGTTCTCGTTGCCCATTAAAGCAACGCAGCATTTGCCCCGATGGTGTGATAACCGGCTGCGATCGAAGGCTCTTTATTTGCTTCCAGCCAAATAGGTTGCAGGAGGCGCCGGTGTCTATCTGCGCGACGCATTCCGTATCATTGATGACAACCTCAACCATGAGTCTGTTAGCTTGTTTTGCCGAGCTGATGTTCATAATGCTTTCCTCACTGTCCGACAGCACCGAACAGCTGCCTTGTGCCTCTCGAGAATTGACTGCCTTGACCATTTGCTTCGACGAACGACACACCACAGCGAAGTGGTCCCGTTTGCCACAATTCATGCAACTTTTCCCAAACACCGGGCATTTATTTTTGTCAAATATGTGCCGTTTACCACAAAATTTGCAGTCTCTTTAGTTGAGTTTATGTTGACGACCACTTGGCGACTGCTTTGATATCGAGGTTCGAGATAGTTTGTTGACAATTTCGTCTCCGAGCTGCTGGCTCATGCTAGACAATTGCTTGGTCGTCTCTTCAATTGCAGCGGCCTCATCAACAACTTTGGAGAGCGTCAACTTCCGTTGTTGCAGTAGCCTTCTACGGAAATCATGGTCGCGGATTCCCACTACAAACCTATCACGAACCATTTCTTCTTCAAGTACTCCAAAATCGCAAGAGCCTGCCTTTTCTTTCAAAATTCTCAAAAATTCAGAAAAAGACATTCCCTTCTCCTGATAAAGTGAGAAAAAAACGTATCTTTCGTAAACGACATTCTTTTGAGGGGTTATTTCGGCATCAAGAGCTGCAATGATTCTGTCAACCTTTTCTTCTTCTAGGAGTTTTAATTGCTTGAGAAGTCGCATACCTTTCTCTCCCGATGACCGCTTTGAACAAAGCCGTTCGCTTCCGGTCGTTTTCCTCCTCAAGACCTGTGCCGATTTCGTAGTTTTTCCACCCATCTTTGAAAAGAAGCCAACTCTCACACAAGTTTTCTCCCACAGCGCATTTTAGGGGTTCAGGCACCTTTGGGATTTGACCTTTGCAGTACGAAGTCATCAGGTAAAAAACTCTCTCAAATTCGCCTACCTAAACTCGAATTTATCCAATTTGATGGTAAAATCGAAAATTGGATTGCATTTTGGGCCCCATTTTCAACGGTGCATGAAAACGACGAATTGTCCGAGGACATTAAATTTCAGTATCTCATCAGCGCGACTAAAGAGTGTTCAAGGGCTCGAGCTTTAATCAATAGTTTCCCCTCGTCGCGTGAAAATTACCCAAAAGCGATAAGAGGCACTGAAATCGCGCTTTGGTCGTTCTGACATGCTGATCGTGTATTACGTAAGGCAACTGCACAATTTAGTTAACAACCCCAAGGGCAAGTTGGACGAGCTTTATGACTCCCTCGTGGCTCAGCTTTAGGGCACTTGAAACCCTTAGCGTTATGACAGATGAATATGTTGCCCTTTTATTCGTGCTCGTTGAGTCATGTATTCCGGAAGAGCTCCCGATGATATGGCACCGTTCTTTTGGGGATTCCTCGCTTCCCCTTAAGCAGCAGTTGAACAGCTTAGTAGAGTTCCTGAGGGATGAAGTTGATCGGAACGAAAGGGTGAAAATGGCGTCCGTTGGGCTATCGAATCAGCCGAGGCAGCAGCCCAAGACAACTCGCCCTTCGAAGCTCCAAGTGAAGCCAACTTCTCAGCGGCGAGTTTAAATGTCGCTCTAAACGCCAAAGAGACGAAGGAGGCAAATGCTCGATGTCTGTTTTGCGACAAGGCTCATCGGAGCGTAGATTGTTTTAAAACTACCAGCATGACGATGGAAGAAAAGAAGGAGAGAGCCACCAAAGCCAATGTATCGCTTCAAATGTCTCAAAAGAGGTCATCGTTCTTCGCACTGTCGCACTAGTGTCAAATGCCTTATCTGCGGGTTATGGCATGTCACTGTAATGTGTGGAAAAACAGAGGCATCCAAGACCACTGACGGTTCCTGTAATTTGGCTCTAACCACGTGTTTCTGTGTTGCTCCCCACCGTGATCGTGACCTTGGTGGGTAAAAATAAAACCAAGCTGGTCCGTGCCTTACTCGACACTGGCGCTCAGCGATCGTACGTGGCAGAAAAGACGGCCTTGGAACTGGGACTTGACCCGAAACGATTCATCAAAGTGAACCAGTCCCTTTTTGGCCAGAACTCGTTCAAGCAAGTATCCCACAATTGTTACGAAGTCGAAATCAAAGGGCACAAGACCGGTTATTGCCTGAAAATAGAAGCTCTCTCAGTCCAAAATATCACGGAATACAAAGGGTCCCCTTTTCACCCGAAATGAGAGCGAAACTAAAGCGTCATAAAATAGAAGTAGACCAATCCAACAAGGAAATTGAGGTTCTCATCGGCTCAGACTACTTCGGTGCTCTCTTGACGAACGAAAAAGTAGTGTTAGAAGACGGTATAGTCTGTTTGGGGACAGAATTAGGCTGGACCATTACTGGTACACAGGCACTCCCGGTTCAAGCGAACACTATCTTCCTGAACCATCTAAATGTTAACGAAATAAGTTTAATGGATCTATGGTCTCTTGAAACAATCGGAATCTTCGATAAGCCAGTATCGAAGGAAGATGACTTATTGTCGTTGAAAAATAACTTTGAAGGCCAACTGAGTCGAAATGAAGAGGGCCGTTATTGCATTGCCTTGCCTTGGAAATTAGATGCTTCTACATTCAATAGCAACAAAGTTCAAGCCGAAACACGTCTTAATAGTACAATTTCCTGTTTAAAGCGGCAAGGTAATTTCGAAAAATACGCCGAGGTGTTCCAAACCTGGTTGGATCGTGGTTTCATTGAACGCGTTCATGAAAATACAACCAGTTCTCGATTGGAGTTTTAATTGCCGCATCGTGGAGTCGTAAAGGAGAACTCGACGACACAGCTTCGGCCGGTCTTCGACGCCTCGTCGAAGGATTCAAACGGCGTGTCGCTCAATGATTGCCTAACTGTGGGGCCGAATCTCATCGAGAACATTCCGCAACTCTTATTTCGTTTTCGACTATTTAAAATTGGATTATAGTTGCGGACATTGAAAAGGCGTTTCAGCAAATCGAAGTCAGAGAAACAGATCGAGACTCCCTTCGTTTTCTGTGGAAGAACGAAAACGGGCTCATTACTTTTCGTCACAAGAGGGTGGTTTTCGGTGTCAACTCGAGTCCTTTTCCGCTAGCGGCTACTCTAGAACATCACTTTACCGAAGTAGTTGCAAAACTTTCTTAGTCATTTTATGTCGATAATTTAGTCACCGGGGTGAACCGTCCAGGCGAGATTGAACCGTTCGTGATACAGGCTAGAAAAATCATGGAAGAAGCCTGCTTCAACTTGCGGCGAGGCTGGAACGGAAATGAGAAAAATAAAGCTTTTGACGGACAGAAAGCTGTCGAAAACGTTCTCGGAGTGAAATGGCTTTGTGAGGAGGATACGCTTTCTTGTTTCGTGCCAGAAGAGTAAGTCGTTACGCCGACAATTGTAACAAAGCGAAGCCTTCTCTCTTGTTCATTGAAATTATTCGACCCTTTTGGCCTTTTTAGCTCGGTAACGTTAGTCCCGAAGATCATACTTCAACAGACGTGGCAAAGGGGCATCGCTTCGTGGGATGAGGCGCTTCCGGTTGATCTGGCCAGTACTTTCCGTGAGTGGGCCAAAGAGCTCCACTGCTTAACGACGTGTAGCGTTCCTAGATACCTAGATTTCAGCCCAGCGGAAGACTGGACGATCCATATTTTTTGTGACGCTAGCCAAAACGCTTACTCTGCCTGTGTGTGTTTCGCGTTCTGAGCTTGGCGAAGTTCACTTTATTACCTCGAAGGCAAGAGTAGCCGCTACCAACAAAAAATCCAACGCTCAGGAATTACGTTGCCAAAGTTGGAGCTGATGGCCGCCGTGCTTGGAATTCAGCTTTTACCGTTCGCTTTTAAAGGACCAGTCAGACTTTATTTCTCGGATTCCGGTAAAATTTTGGACTGATTCGACGGTGGTTCATGCGTGGATATCGTTCGGCCGAAAAACTTCCTGTCTTCGTGAAAAATCGAGTAAAAACGATTCGGCAATACAGCGACCCATCATCACAGTGGCGTCATGTACCGGGGGAATCAAAACCCAGCTGATTTACCTCCCAGAGGGTGTCGTCCTTTGGCGTTTGTACATTCACGTTGGTGGATGGGGACCACGTTGGTTGCGTTTTCCGCCTGCGAAGAGTGGCCGAAATCCGAAATTTATTGCCCCGTCGGCACTTCAAATAGTTGTGTTTCGGCCAACAGTGAAGCTCGGCCGAATGACGACGACTGGTACTACAGGTACTTCTCAAAATACGAAAAAATTATTCGAATGATCGCGTGGGTCAAACGATTTATTTATAATTGCCAACACATAAATGATCAGGTGCGTGGAATTTTGACAGTGGACGAGTTAGAAAAGGCAGAGGAAAATAACAAATCGCGAGGTTTCATTTTTGTGTTTTTTTTTTTTTTCTAGCGAGCCTTTTTTTTTTAGTTCGGGTTCTCGTTTTTTACCGCGGTTATAACTTGCTGTTGATGTTTTCTGTTTTTTATTAAAATAAACTAAGTTTCTTTTCGTTCAGAGTGGTTTCGTTTATTAACCCGACACTAGGTATTCCTGCCCCTACAGCCTTCTTCTTGGTCTTGTATTGGAAATGCAGATTTCTCATCAGATACCGACTAATTTGCCCTTCATTCGGGCAACTTAGCCTTAGGAATTTAATAGCCACAGGCAATATACAATTATATTCATTATAACGCGAAACAGAAGACTTTTCCATTGCCACACTCATTATGATCAATTCTGGCTCGAAATTGCCAATTTCGGCTGACTCGTTTATATTTATATCTGAGGTTTCCAAAGTTAGAAGATGGCGCCCAAAAAATTTGACTTTTTTCCACTCGTGACTGGTTTGGATCATTTCATTGTGTTTAAACGTCGAAATTAAACAAAATTTTGCGGGTTTGGCTCGATTACAAAATCAATTCTACGCGTTTTTCTTAGTCAACAGCGGGACACGTGACAGCACGGTGGGTCGTGCCTTTGGGGTCTGACCATTCAGCCCACGGAACTGGCCGCAAGGTCATCTAATAGGCTCTTTTCGGAGGCCCAGGGGAGCTCTGTCACAACTCGGGTCGTGCTCAGTGTGTTTTTCTATAGGACTGTTGATTTTTAACAACTTCCTTTAATTGTCTTTTTCATTCCATCTCACTCCAGCACTTTCTCTCTCTACGCGCCTACTCTTTTCCGCTCGGGTTTCTCGCAGGATTTTTAAAATAAAAAAAAATTCCTCATTGCGCCCGAGTAACTGACCTTGGTGAAGGAAAACGGACGAGAGTTCCTTCATATTGCGATAAAGCAGAGGGTGCGGTGGGGGGGGGGTGCGTGAGAGAGAAAGACCTCTACACACATACGAGTGCACACCCACGAGTTTTTAATGCTCTTTTCTCGTGCGCGCTTTTCAAATGAAGCTCAACTCCGCCGCTCGGGCGAGTGAATTCGAATGGATTGGAAGAGTGACAGCTTCGGGGAGGAAGATCACAAACGATGTGAAACGAGTTTTCGATAGAAAAACTTGAAATGAAATGCATTATGATGAGAGGGTGGGGTGGGGTTGAACCTCGGCCTTTGAAAAATCAAAGGAAAAAAAAACTGCAACTCTTATATACAGAAAGGTGAAGAAAACTGGTATTATTCCGTTAAAAATGATCATTTACATGCGCATAATATTCGTTTTGCTCCGTGGTAGTACTCTCGATAGCTCGCTTTGAATAATAAGTTATTTAAGTTTAGTACTGTTTATATTAAAAAGGCATATCAGCACCTCGTATTTTAACCGCATATTTCCCTTCTCGCGTCTCCTCATTCACTAACTGAAAGAGCTGTTTAGCGTCAAAGCCGACAGGTCTTAAGGTCAATAAATTTACTTGCACTATTTTTCAAATGTGAAAATTAAGATAGAAACCTGGAAATTTTGTTGAAATTAAAAACTGGTTTTTCTTATTTGGGCAGTGGAAAATACTCCGCGACCGTCACCATAAATATACCAGTTGTTCGGGGGAGAAAGTACGCATAAAAAACTGTTTTAAGACGTTGAATGCAAGGGATTAGTCGGGAGGGGGAGGGAGAGTAGTTTAAAAAAAAAAAATGATTTCATTCTAAAAAGAGAAGTCAGGGAAACGAATAACGCTGGCATTTGAAAGTATTTGTGTCAAGCTTTCAAGAAGAGGCTCATCCATACAACACGTGTTGACAAGGAGCACTGTAGGGTCATTAAAAAGAGTTACCTTTCTTATTAAGAGAGAAAAAAACGTATCCTTTATATTTTAAATTCTTCGTCTTGGGTGGTATGAAAGGGATGCATTGATGAAACATCCTCTACAACAAATATTAGTCTTTCCTAGACAACCCGTCCAAAAGGCACGATAAAGAGTTTTAAAGTGAAAACCTCCTTCTTCTTCTCTCTTTACGGTACGGGGGTATTATAATTTGTAAATCTTATCAACTCATGAGCATTCTGACTATTTCTGGAGAGGATGGACTGTATAGAAGTAGTAAAAACAACAATTATGGGCTCCTTATTTCACGTTTGAGATTCGTTCGATAACTCAAAAGAGGCCTCTGTAACCAAAGGGATTTAAACATCGGTAAACACTGTGAAGTATGTAAACAACTCACTAAAGAGTTAGCGAATAACCCTTAGGGGTGCGTTCATAGTGAATCACCTTCACTGAGATACCTCGATCCTCGATGGCCGATGCCCCGATGAAAGCGCGATGAGGAACAAACATCAATAATTGCGTGGGAATGTTTACAGTGAAGCACCTTCACTGCGATGTGCATGTTCATAGTCCCAGTGGGACTATAAACAGTCTTATGCAATTATTGATATATGTTTCTCATCGCGGTTTCATATCGGATCATCGCTCATCGAGGCATCGCAGTGAAGGTGATTCACTATGAACGCACCCTTAGGCTCTCTCTGCGGAACTTCTTAAGATGTGGCCAGTACCTAGACCTTTTTGCAGGCCTTTACCTGGCCTGTACCCCATCTTTGGCCCGGATACCGCAACAGAGTCGGTCCCATCGCTCAGCTCAACCCGTTAGCCACGGCTGCTGGCCAGCCAGCCGCGCCCGATAGAGACCACGCGGAGGTGGGTCTTTTGAGCTGAGGATGCTGGCTTCCGCCATGGACCGACACCGGACAGGGAAGAGAACCCTGCCCGGGTTGCCCGAGTAGGGAACCCTACTCAAGCATGGCCGGTCCCAGCCCTCTTCGCTCCAGCCAGGAGTGGGAGAAGGCCAGGAGGCGGCCATACGCCCGCCGGTCTCGGACAAGAGCCGAGTCTTCCGGTGGGCCTCCACTCCCCCGTGTCGCCCGCCGCAGATCCCCGTGGAGGCTGCAGCGACGAAGCACATGGTCGGCGGTCTCCTCCTCGACACCACAAGGGCATGTTGGAGAGTCCCGCCGCCGGAAGAACCACAACTTGGCGTTAAACGAGCCGTGTCCAGTCAGGATTTGCATGGCAGCGTGCTCAAGGGTGAACCACTTGGCCGCTGCCAGTCTCGTCCGAACGTCGGGCACGAACCCGAATGTACGCCTACCCGTTGAACTGTAAGTCCAACGCGCCTGCCAAGCCTCAACGACTAGGTCGTCAAGGAGGCGGAGGCCTCATGCGGCCCCCCACTCCTCGGCCAAGAGACCGAGGCGCTCTGCCCAATGGTCACGGCACCGTACCCAGTCCAAGTTTCCCTGAATCAGGCGGCGCCCTTGGTCACCCTTACCAAGGCCTGCCGCTGCAAGCTGAGGACCTTCGCCCTCTGAGCTTTCGTGGGCCGGTGCCACCACCACGTTGCACCGTACAGCAGGGTAGGTACGAATACCGCCCTGAAGTAACGAGCTCGGCAGTGGAAGTTCGTGCCCCATACGTTTCCCCCCACCGACCTAAAGAGGGCAAAGGTCCTCTCTAGCTTCCCCGCAACCGCCTCCAGCTGTGGGGTCGCTGTCCTCCGCGGGTTAATCTCGACCCCTAGGTAGCGGCCCTGCCGTTCCCCCACAAGGCGTGATCCCCGATAGCGCACCACCAGGGGGCTACCCTGCGAGAGACGACCCCGCATTAGGACCATTTGGGTCTTTGGCACAGCGAGAGCCAGTTTGACCGCCCCGCACCATTCGTCCACGACCCGCAACAGCCGATCGATCTCCCGACCGGCCTCGTCCCGGGAGCGCGCCGCGACAACAACCGCAAGGTCGTCCACGTACGCCACTCCCTCGAAACCCTCCCCCTGCAAAAGCCACAAAAGGGCTTTTGCAAAGGTTCCACAAAGCAGCCGAGAGAACCGACCCCTGCGGGCAACCTCTGGTGAGAGGTTCCCGCACCTCCTCACTACCGTAGCGGAGCCGCACCTCCCACGACTCGAAGTACGAGGCGATCACCCTAAAGATGTCGTTTGGGACACCAGCATCTCGCAGCGCCATCAAGACCCCCGGCCACGACACTGAGTCGAAGGCCCCCTGCACATCCAGCAGGACCGCCACCTTGTACTTCCCGTAGGGGGCATCGACGAGGGACTGCACCGCGTCCAGTGCCGCGTCCGTCGAGCCCCCTCTTACCCCCCCCCCCCAAACTGGCGCGGATGGAGCGCCTCCTTGATGAAGGGCTCCAACCGGCCAAGGAGGAGCCGCTCCAGGACCTTGCTCTCGCAAGGCAAGAGGCTAATCGGCCTATAGCTACCGGGAGACGCCGAGTCACGGTCGGGCGACTTCAGAAGTAGTATCACCACAGCGACCCGCCATCTCACCGGGAAGTACCCCGCCACAAGACATCGATTGTAGAGCCCCAAAAAAGACTCCACCGCCGAGTCCGGGAGATGCTTAAGCATCTCAGGGCACACCCCGGTGAACCCTGGAGCCCTGCCCGACGCCAATCCACCAAGGGCGTCCCGAAGCTCCTCCTCCGTGAAGAGCTCACTGCCTGCCGTTTGTGGGACCACTGCCGCTTCCGCTCTGGATTCGCGGTCCGCGGCAGAGTCCTCCCCGGGTTCGTCCCGCGGGAAGATACGCCGGATGAAGTTCCTCAGCGTATCCTCCACAGTCCCTCCACCACGCGACGCTTCCAGAAACGGGAGGACGCTCGGAGACCTGATCTTCCCCACGGCGACTCTGTAGGGAATGCCCCAAGGGTTCGCCGAGAGACCATCCTCAACGAACGTCCTCCACGCGGCCCGCCTGGACCGCCGAAGAGCCTTTTTTAGGTCCCCCCTCGCGAGCGCATAACGCTCGCCTGCAGCCTCGCGACCCGGGCCCGCACCCTTAGGCTGAAAAGTCATTTGCTCAGACTGATATTGACGGTCGTGGACACGGATGTAGTTTGAGGTTTTCTGGTATGGCGATGGCCTCGGGCTCGGGCTTTGGCCCGGCCTGGCCCGAGGGTTCCTGGCTCGGGCCGGGCCGGGATGAGAGCTGAAGCCCGACTCGGCCCGGCCCGACTTCGGCCCGAAATAAAAATTAGAAAAAATATAAAACAGCCAAAAGCGAGTGTCCGACATAGACACAGTGGCGGATCCAAGGGAGAGGCCACAGGGGCCATGGCCCCTCCCTTGGAGTCGCGAGGTCACTTGCACAAAAACATCATCAAAACCACCTCCCAAACACTAACGAGGAATTATCACCTTCTCAAATTCTTGGGTCTAAGGGCTGGGGTCTGAGGCATACGTGATTTATGTGTCCCCGAACCATGTTTAACCGAGAAATAAAGCCCCTTTAACGATCCAGTAATGAATATGTGTTGTGGTCGTTGGTTTCAGCCGGTTTTATCGACTCCACGGTCACTAGTTACGAGCGGTTGGTAACAAAAACAGCGGTGTGGTTGCCACGGCGTTTTAAACAGCGTCCTCGGATCCCTTATGCGGCATTTTTTCGAGACCATTCGTACCTAGGCCCTTGTGCTGCCCTGAAAGGACCACAAGCATCGAGATTCTTCCTTGGCGGGAAAGTTCGGGTGCAGGAAGTGGGGTGACTGTGAGAATTCTTTCATTGATATTCTTCCGTTCGACAATTTTTCTCAATTTCCATTGCTTGGGATATTGTCTGTTTCGCTCGATTAAAAATGGCTCGACAGCAATTCAATGCCTAAAAATAGCTAAACTATGGCTATGCCCACCATAAAAACGGCTTAACTAAAGGTAATAGTACCCCAAAGTGGCAAAACTAACTGTTAGCGCCTTGAAAATGGCTGAGCTGACTAAATGTGTGGAAAAATTCTCGCTTTAAAAAAAAGCTAAACGGACTTCAAGCAATCTAAAATTGGCTAGCCTCACGATCCTTGCAGCCCTGAAAATGGGCCAAACTGACAATTCGTGCACCAAAAATGGCCAATACTGACCATTCTCCATTTGGCTTGACGTAACATATTCGTGTTCCAAATAAAACGGTTATAACTGACTTCGCGCCTTGAAAATGCGTTAATAGATGATTTCTGCCCTGACAAGTGCAAAATCGACCATTCGCGTGCAGAGAACGGCCAAACTGACCCATTCGCGCCTTTGGCTTGACGTGACTATTTACACCCTAAAAATGGCAAAACTGACGATTCGCTCGTTGAAAATGCTTAAGCTGACTAGCGATTTGCGCTCTAAACAAACTGACTTAACGTGCCACAAATTCGCTCCCTAAAATGCCTGAACAGGTGATTCCTGCCATTAAAATGGCAAAACTGACCATTCGTGCGTAGAAAATTATTTAACGTGCCAAAATGGCCAAACTGGCAATTCTCGCTTCAAAAATGGCAAAACTTACCCACTCGGACCCTAAAATGCCAAAAATGATGATTTTTGCTCTGAAAATATAGCTGAGGCTAATATTCATTCCTCATACATATAAATGACCTGACAATTTGCTCCTTGGAAATGGCGAACTGACCATTCGCAACCTACAAATGGTATGGCGGACTATTTTTGTACCATAGAAATGGCAAAACTGAGTGTTTGTGTCCACAAAATGGTTATTAACGATTCGGCCCTTGATGCTAAACAGAGTTCGCACTCTAGACTAAAAAGACGGATTTGTGCACCCTGAAAATATCACACTGACTATTTTCGCCCGCTAGAAATGAACATACTGACAGTTTGAGCAGTAAAAATTGCCAAACCGGAGCTATCACGCTCAAAAATTGTTTGAAATATGCGGCTGTAAATGGTTGAACTAACGATTCATGCTTGAACTTGTGCTGTAAATTGCTTGATTGACTAATTACGCGCTAAAAATTGCTAAACCGACAATTCGTGCCCTGGAAATGGCGAAACTTACCATTTCGTGCTTAATAAATGACCAAATACTGAGCCTCCACGCCATTAAAATGGCTATACTGATGCATTTGCCAAATAAGAGGCTATTTGCGCCATAAAATATTAATTGACTCAATCAATGATCCATCCCCCCCCCCCCAACCGAATACGACCGTCTGGCCCTTACCCACTGAAATGAAGGAGGAGGCTCAAGCCCTCTGAGCCCCTCCCTGGATTCCCGCCTACCAAGGTTGAAGCTTTACCGTGTAACGAGGCTTGGAACTCTACTGTAATTCAAGGCAGCTGTTGATGTGCGGATAGCATGTTCGCCCAATTCAAGAACTATTTTTGCCTTAGGCTCTAATTTCAAAGGGTTGGCCCCATTCACAACGAAAATCACGAAATTGGCACGGAAAAATAAACAATTTTCGCCAGTTTGGACCACTTAAAACGCCAAATTAAGGGTCAGGGGGCTACTCTGTAACTTTTCCGAGTCGGATTTTCTATCGAAAAGTCACTTGGGGCCCTATTCTCTAACAAAAAAGCAATACGTTTTTTGTAGCAATGTTAGCCATGTTTCTATTTCATTTATTTATTTGAAGAAGAAAATGAATGAAATAGACATACCTATTGCTTTCTTGTTAGAGAATAGGCCCCCTGATTTCATTGATTTTTAAATGAAATTTCGCGGAGTCGGCTCACAAAAAATAGAAATCGTGGGGCGGCACGCTCATCAAAAAGGACCGCGAGTTCCTGGGTTTGAACCATTTGAAAATCAAATTTCGCGGGTCCTCCTCTTTTCAAAATACCTACGACCTTAATATATTTGGTCCCCTCGATACCAATTTCGTGGGGTAGGCTCATTGCGGGCCGGCCCATTCAGAAAGCAATTTCGCGTAGTCGGTTCCATCGAATAAACCGTGTCACTGACTCGACTTGTTGAAAAAAACTTCGCATTATGGGCGTGCAAACACCCCAATTTAGTGGATCTGGAACTTTCAGCAAATCAATTTCGCTGGTATTTGGCTTTTTAAAAACGAAATTTCACGGGGTTTGCTCATTAGAGAACCCTAAAATCCTAAATACTGAAAAATGGCGAGTTTTAGGTTTTAAAGCGTTAACTCGCGGCTAAAATTGAAAAACGATGCTAACGGGCTGTTCTTGAGGCCAACCCGTGACTGAAAGCTTAGAAAAATAGCTAATTAGCGGCTAGAAAATGCCAATTTAGAGCTAAAATTGAGGGGAAGGGGAAACGCTAACTCGTGGTTCACGGAGGACTTTTCACGACAGAAATCAAGCAAAATCGCTGATATGCTGTTATTGAGCCCAAATCGCTAAATTGTTGTTGTTATTGTTTTTTTTTGCCTGCGAAATTGGTTTTCTAAGTATATGCGAAATCCACGGAACGAACCAAACGCCAATGTCTTGCGGCCAACAATTTTTTTTTTTTGAACGATACAAAGTGGATTTCGGAGTCAAATATCATCAGGTGCCTGTTCTGCTGGGGCCTCAGGATTCAGTAAAGATAACACTGCTTTTGGGGAAAATCGCCGCTGAAACACGCCCTACGGTTCTTGGGCTTTTGAATAGAAAGAAAAAGGCGGTATACGAAAACATCGTTCAAGCGTTCGTTTTGACTATTTTATATTACTCCCATGGGAGGCTTTCGTGAGGGATCGTGACCAAGAAGTAAACCTCCCAGTTCGAAGCGAATAAAAGTATAAAGTTAAATCCTCGCAGTAAATGTGACAAGTGGGTTATAACTAGGCATAGGGAGAACAGGGCACCGGGATACGATCTGGGCCTTGTCTGAAACACTGAAATTCCATTGGGGGCCTCCAGTTTATGCCAAGATCACGATCATTGCGTTATAAAAAGTGAAAAAGATGTCCCGTTTATGTATTTTTTGCTTATTTTAATCAGGACATAAATGGGATGCTATCAGCTATAAACTTTCATAAACGAATGAATGAACAAAAACTGTTTGTTTTTAGCTTTGTCGCCATCATAAACCTGTTAATTAAAGGCGAACGACATGTCTGCTCTGCTGTTATTGCGGTAGGAACAACTTGCATTTTATTATTTTGAGCGTTTAAATGTACCTACTTCTCCTTCCCCCTTATTCCATGGAGTGTGGTCAAAGTTTTCAGTTCATAACCCTTAACGCCCTTCGACTCTTTGCCTTTTGCCAAGTCCCCTATCATCATAAACAAACATACACCGGCATTTAAGTTAAGCTGCCTACCGAGTCTAGTTATTCGAAGAGCCCAACCCACTTTCCCGTAAGCCTACAAAAGCGGTCGGATTGAGAGAGGGGGGGGGGGAACTGACTGACTGAATGATTGGTAGGTAAAGAGAGTTGGAAGAAGGGTTGTTACTGGTGGGTGAGGGGGGTTGTGAGGCCGGGGCAGAAGTTGAGACAAGACTTTAACTTTACCAAGACAAATCCTTTTTCTATGCCTCGCTAACCCCCATCCTCTCGCCACAATCCCTGCCTAACACCTTTTTGACTTGCCAAGAAAAATCATCGGAGTTGATCTACATAGCTTCTCTTTTCCTTTCTATCCTACTCCCCTGCAGAGTTCCAAGTCAAGAAAACCGTTGCCTTATTATATATCCGCCTTTAGAAAGAGAGAAAAAAAAGGACAAGAAGCTGTTTGAGGAGCTGCAGCGCCACATTCCAAGTTTAAAGCATACGGTTTTATTGTCATCTTGCACTTATTTGATGTTATAGAGTGTGGTGTGTGGTAATGTTAATTCAATATCGCCCGAAGAGGACGAGCTCCGCGTGTCATCCGCCGCGAGAATCCGCAACGACAACTTTAAGAGACGATGACGGCACCTTTATTGTGGGCGTTTTGCCGAGACCACAGAGGTTCGCGAGAGGCGCGAAATGCCAAGTTATTTAAGGGAAAAACTCTCGCGAATGGCCTTCACTGAGGGGAAAATTGACGTCGTGGAAAACGCGACCACGTCAAGGGATAAATTTATGCGAAAAGGTCCCGCCAAGGGCAAACTTTTAGCGAAACGTCACATTGTAGGGGAAAAACTCTTTCGAAAGGCCGCGGCACAACGAGTAAACTATACGCAAAACGAAACATTCGGGAAAACACTCACGTGAATCGCCACATTCAAGGCGTTCATTTACGTGAAATGCAGCGTCAAGGGCAACACATATGCGAAACGCTTCACCAAGAGCAATGTTAAGGTGACATTATTGTATATTTTATAAAAAAAACTCGTCGGTATCACGAAAAAATGGGCAACTTCATAACGAAATTGTCTGTTTTATGAGAAAACTTTCAATTTTGTAAGGCATCTTAAGCTTATGAGCATAAAGGTTGATTTAATGAGGACATTTTCAGTCTAAAAGGCGTCAATTTGATGAGTATATTGTCAGTTTGATAAGCTAATATTCAATTTTATGAAGGAAATGACATATTATTACATGAGGAACTGTCAATAGGTATAATGAGAAAATTGCCCTTTTTGAATGAATTTCCAATTTTGTAAGGAAATTGTTAGTTCGAATTGGAAATTGTTACTTTCAAGAGGAAACCGTAAATTTTAGGACGAAACTTTCAGTTTCACGAGGAAATTTTTCAATTGACCTTTTTATAAGCGCATTGTCAATTTAATCAAAAATTTTTGTCAATTTGAAGCTAAAATTGTCAATTTAATGTGGAAATTGTAACTCATCCTCAATGATTTAGTTATGGTCCTTCGAACTTATTAATTTTGTCCCATGACTAATTGTTAACACAGTAATTGGTGATCGTTTATTTTGGATTTAAACTTATCATTTTTAATATGAATAGCCCATTATACGCGGAAATGACCAATTTTAAGTAAATTATTAATTTTACAGGGAAATTGACAATTTTATGAGGAAATAGTCAATATTATGAGGAAATTGTCAATTTTATGAGGAAATTGTCAATTTTATGAGGTAATTGTCAATTTTATGAAGAAATTGTCCATTTTACGAGGAAATGGTCAATTTTATGAGAAAATTGTCAATTATATGAGGATGTTGTCCGTTTTATGAGGAAATTGTCTCTTTTATGGAAATTGTCACTTTTATGGGGAAATTGTCAATTTTATGAGGAATGTTTTTATTTTATGGTGAAATTGTCAATTTTATATGAGGAAATTGTCAATTTCATGAGAATTGTCAATTTTATGAGGAAATTGTCAATTTTATGAGGAAATTGTCAATTTTATGAGGAAATTGTCAATTTTATGAGGAAATTGTCCGTTTTATGAGAAAATTGTCAATTTTATAAGGAAATCGTCAATTTTATGGGGAAATTGTATGCTTTATAAGGAAATTGTCAATTTTATGAGGAAATGGTGAATTTTATCAGAAAACTCAATTATATGAGGAAATTGTCAATTTTTAGAGTAAATTGTCGCCTTTAGGAGGAAGTAATGGTAACTTTTACGGGGAAATTGGCAGTTTTATGAGGAAATGATGACGTTATGAGGAAATTGTCTACTTTATGAGGAAATTTACAGTTTTATGAAAAAATTGTCAATTTTATGAGGAAATTGTCTATTTTGTGGGGAAATTGTCGATTTTATGAGGGAATGGTATATGTTACAAGGAAATTGACAATGTTATGAAGAAATAATCAATTTATTGGGAAATTGTCAATTTTATGAGGAAATTGTCCATTCTATGGGGAAATTGTCAATTTTACTAGGAAATTGTCAATTCTATGAGGAAATTGTATATGTTATAAGGAAATTCTCAATTTTATGCAGAAATAATCAATTTTACAGGGCAATTGTCAATTTTATGAGGAAATTGTCAATTTTATTGGGAAATTTTCAATTTTATTAGGAAATTTTCAATTTTATGAGCAAATCGTCAATTTCAGGTGGAGACTGTCAATTTTATCAACGGCCAATTTGGGTAAATTTGTTTGCCATTAAAACAACTTTGCTGGAAGGCCTGTTTCAGTGACCGATTGCGCCAATTTTGCGTACAAAGAACCGGTTTTTGCTATGGTTTCACCGTAATTTCCCGGATTTCGCTCGCCAAAAAACCAAATTTTGAGGGTTAAAATCACAGCGCTAGCCGTGGGACATAAGAGCTTCCCCTCCACCAGTGCGCTGAGTTAACTTCATTCGGCGGGAGGCATATTTTTGCCAAACTAATAGTTCACGTTACGTTGAATTTTTTTTTTCACTTTTCCGGCCTTTGGGTTTCCTTAATTTTCCAATTATCAGTGATTAAGACCATTGAAAACTGTGTCTGTCTAGCAACTGTGTGGTATATTTCTAGGGGAGGGGGGCCGGATGGACTCATAATATGGCCCCCTCCTCAAGCTGACTCTGGATCCGCGCCTGCACAGGTTCACGATAAAAACACGCTTAGTTCGCGTTGTCGTCACTTCGTAAATCATCTCGCGGCTTTTTGGGCTCTTTTTGGTTTATTATTCATTCTGAATAATACACCTATGTTTTCGGTCAGAAACAAATTTTTACAACCCACCCTCAAACTTTTTCTGTGTACGTTTTTAACATTATTAATATTATTAGTTTTTAAGCCATACAACTTGATTGATGTTATATTTTTAGGGGTTTGACTTTTTTCTTCTTCTACTTCTTCGTTTCCTGAGCTTTCGCCTTCTTTTGCTGAAGGCATCGTCAGAGAACTTTTTGGGGTTTTCTTTATATATATAATTTATATAAAGAATACCATGCTTTTGTATAATTTTTGAATTTAGCGGGTGATCTACCAACACAAAAAATATCTAAACGAAACGGCAGAAGTTGGAGACTAGACCTTAGAGTAAATATATTAAATATATATAGATTTTTATTGCTGAAAAAAAACAATCTCGTGGAGTTGCCTCATTCAAAAACCAATTTCGCGGATTATTCACAATAGGAAGCACATTTCCGCGCGCCCGACTCACTAAAAGACCACTTTAGTGGATTCCAAAAAATGAAATTCGAGGATTTTCGTGGCTGTAAATCCAGTTTTGTGGTGCTTGCCTCATTCAAAAACAAATTTCGCGGGTTTTGTTCGCCAAAACGCCAATTTTGCGGGTTTTGCTCGTTACAGAAAACCATTTTCTCACCTAAAACCCACTATTTCGTGGGTATTGGCTTGCGGAAACTGCAATTGCGCGGATTTGCCTCATTAAAATGATTTGATTCACAATTTGACTCACTAAAAACCTTCTTTTTTCCCTAATTTTTGGCTTCGTAAAAATCCCAATTTCGCGAGTCTTTGCTTTAAAAAAAAGATAATTTGCCAGGTTTTGGCTAGCTAGAAATCCGGTTTTGGTGTACCTAATCGTTAGGATGAGGGTTGGTTAGACGTGTTTGCCACCTGCGCCAGAGACTTATGGTGGCCCATGCCACGGACCAAAACTAGAAGTATATTTCCAAAAGTAACACTTTCTGAGGGGGTTAGGGGAATTATCTGTCAGTTTTTGGACTGAAAATTCGGAATAGAAGGATGCAAACGACAGATTTCCAGCTGAGATCTAGTTTTTGACTGATAGTGACAGTTTCTGTGCAAATGCAGTTTCCGATGACAGATTTCTAGCTTCGGATCCTCGAATATACGTACAATAAGGCAATATGGTGCATCTGACATTTACGCCAGTGAAGCTGCCCACCCCTAGATCAAGGGATGGATGCGGCACAGCCCTGGATCTGGTAATCAACGAGGAGTTCAGTTAGCCAGGGGGTCGGCCAGTATGTTCTGCAGGCCAAGAACTGACAATTCTATCTCACATCCCTGGGCAAAAATAAAATAAAGGATGGATGGACATAAGCATCAGTTTTTGACGGAACAGTATAAAAAAAGGCAAACGCTTTTGCATTCAGCAGGTGAAACCATCAGTTTTTGGTCAAATGTATTAACTTTTTCTACTCAATTGACATTTTTATGTTTCAACTGGTACGTACTTTCTTGGGGCTCAACTGAATGTTTTTTGCTGCGGCAGTGCAAACTTTGCACGGTAGTTCTTTTTGCTGCCACTCCCCCTCCTCGAGTAAATCCCTTGCCCACGTCTGGCCGGTTTCAATGAAAATATCCAGTCAAGTAAAAACATAAACGTGTATCCAGAAGGAAAAAAAGTCAGACATTGATACCAAATCGATAAAATCATCCAAAAAAACAACGGATAACTATGTGAAAGTGGAGATTTCTTGCTATTTTCCTTCGTTCGGCTCAGGAACGTTTCAGTTGAACGTAGCAAGGCTTCAACAGATTTGTCGAACAAGCGGGTTCTCGTTTTCCTGGTTGAAGACGCGTTTTGTGAAAGGATGAACTCGCGGATTAAATAGACAAAACGTCAATACGCGGCTTCTGATCGTAACTTCGTACCAGAAAGTGAAAAAAATCGCTAATCCGCGGCCAAATTTCAGAAAAAGCGTGCGTTAGGTAGTTTGAGGAGAAAATTGGAGGAACTCTTAATGCGTTGATGAAACGTAGAAAAATCCCTAATTAGCTGCTAAAGTGATGGAAAACGCTAATTTGCGGCTGAAGTCAAGAAAAATTGATGTTTATGGCGTTAAATTGAAAACATTTGCTATTTCACAGAATGAATAGAGCAAATGACAAGTGACGGTTTCTCGAGACAACTTCGTAGCTAAAATTGGAAGATTTAACGCTAATTAGCGCTCATTATATCGTTAAATCAGGAAAAATACAAGTTCTTTGCCAGGAAAACCGCTAATGGACGGCGGAAATGGAGATAAATCGCTAATTCCCGGCTAAAATGGAGACAAATCGCTAATTCAAGAATTGACCATTTTTCCATTAGAAGGCTACACCGATCGTTTAACCGGCATAAGTGGAAGTTCTTCGAGGAATATTGCCCCTTTTTATGTGAGCACAGTCAGTTTCTGGGGTGAAATTCGCTTTCTTTGCCGAATAAGGTAAACTCGTGAAATTGCGTCTTTTAATGCGCTAATTTTACTCGAAAACTCAACCACTTAGCTAAAAAACTAACACTTATCCATAATCCGGCTTGTTCCAGCTTATTCAATTCAAACAAGGGATTTGAGTCTCAAAAAAGTCTCTAAAGCCGGCTTCACATGTGATCTGAAAAAAGCTCAGCTTTGAGCTGTATCCAATGAAATATAATTAATTCAAAGGCGGGTTGGTCTTTGATTGGCTACAGCTCAAAGCTTAAGCTTATCTTAATTATTCCTCGATTATGAGTTTATTGTTAATAGAAAGTAGTAATAGCAACTAATATTTCAAAGAAATGAGCTTAAAAATCCTAAAAACTCATAAAAAAGAACAAAAACTGCGTTTTCTCATAAGAGCCCATGGAGAGTCTACCGCTCTTCCTACTTCGGTGGGGCCGCCACCAGAGCGCATTTGGTTAATCTGAATCGCCAATAGAGAGGTAATCGCGCTTTGCGCAGCGAATTCTCATGTCACCCCCCCCCCCCCGTAGCACATCGGATAAGTCACGTGACCACCCCACCACTCAATTTTAAGAGGCAACCGAACAATAACCTACCAAGCCTTGGCTCTCGTGCTCTCCCTTCCATTACTGTTGTTCTTTGTGTTGATGGTGTTCCTGTGTTCCAATTTTTTCCACTTTATTTTCTTTTACCTATTTTCACTGTCTTTCAGTTCCTGTCTTATTTCAATCGTTCTTTTCAGAACGCCCTTATTGTACTCTCCTTGTTTTCTATCGTCTTGCCTTCAGCAATTCCTGATCGAGCTGTTTGCTGGATTTCCTTCTGCGAGATATTTGGAAATTCTTTCCTACGTCTTGCAGTCATTCTTCGTCCATTAGATTACACCTTTCACGCGTTGAAAATGGTACTCAAGTGTTGTGCTCCGAATTGTTTGCAAAGGCGTGATATTAATGTGATTGGACGCCATAAGAAAAGAAACAAATCCGCCTCCTTGCTCAAGTTCACCCAAAGGCAATATGACTGGTGAGAGTGCTCCTGTGCTGGCGGATGTTCGTTAAAAAAAAAAAAGAGCGAACGACGAGGATAACAAAAGAGGTAGAGGTAGTAAAGGGTTACATTCCCTTCACCCCGCACTCAGCCTACCCGACACAGTCACGTGACTTCATCTTGGCCTCGCGCTATCTCTACCACGCAGCCTGAAGCGATCTCTATCTAATATATACTCTAAGGACTAGACTCCTCCTCATTTCTTCTAAACATTGAAATGGGGTGAGGTGGGTTCTAACCTTCTTATTTGTTATGAGTCGAATAACCTTTGAGAAATAGAACCTCGCTTCCCCATCCCATTGGAACTGCTGTTCATTGAAGCGTGCTCCACCGTATTTTCACAAATAGTAGCGTTCTTCACAAGAGAACGTTTCTAATATGCTGTCACATCGTCAGGTACTGCATTCTGGCACTTACAGGGAAGATATTTTCGTCCTGCGTGGCAAAGTGATCACCCGAATTTCAGAAATAGTAGAGCAGACTTATTTAGTAATTTTATTCACTCAATCCATTTTGTGTCTAAACATGTAGCCTACGACAGATTCCCTAATGAATGTTAAAATAAGCGACAACAGCTACTGCGCTCTGAACGTAAAGAAAACTACTTCAAGCTCAAGTCGCTGGATTTTGGTACGATTTCCACACTACAACGGGGAAGATTTTAAATCAGGATCAGGGCGAAAGAGGCATATTGACTTAGAGCGCAAGAACATAATTATTTCCTGGAATTAATAAATTCAAATACGTTGAAAGCCATGAAAAGACGATGTTGTGGAGCGTGAATATTACGATAGGCAATAAAAGACGTTGTGTTCTTTTTTCTTCTTCAACCTGTGGAGAACACAACGTCTTTTATTGCCTATCTAAGCTCGTCACTCTAGATTCGACCCCGAAATTGTCGTTTGCGTCGTACTTCGAAAAAATAGTCTGTCGCCCTCGATAGAGGCTTCTCCGTCGCCCTCGATAGAGGCTTCCCTACGACCGTCGCATTCGCAGTAAGTACCTCGCCGTCCTCCCGAAAAACCCGACTTTCCTCACCTTCTTTCTCAAACCGATTTTCGAAACCATGCAGGTTGCATTGGGTACCGAAACCAGCGTTAACGATTCGTCTATAATTAACAAATCTTGTTTTTAATTAAACTACAATAATATACAGTCCACCGTTCAACTTTTGAATATTTCCCGAATTTACCCCCCGACGAGTGCCTTGGGCTACCATACCCCATCATTTGGTCCTCCTACGGCGGATTTGTCGTACCCCTCATAAAATACATTTTGGCACTCTCATTCCAAATTTACTTCACATTTCACGTTTTTTGCATAACCTATAAGTTTTTCATTTTAACTTTTCGACTTAATTAGTGCGTAGTCATGGCCGCTTTTAAAAAAGATCACGCCAAAGTAAAATTCTTATTCGCGCGGGCAGAATTCCTCAGTACCGTCAAGAATTTAGAAGATGATATTATAATAGAAATAAAAGACCTAGTTAAGTCCAAGGATTCGATCCGTGGTTTATACCTAGATTTAGGTTCCCGTAACGAGAGGGGAGAGGTGAGTGAGGAGTCCTTAATCTCCGAGTTAAATTCGTACTTGAACATTGTCTATAAACTCGAAGCGAAGCTAAAAGTTGGCCTTCACGGCAAAAACGCTGCCTCATGCAGTTCAAGACAGTCGCGTTGAGTCTATCTCAAATGACTCGCAAGAAGACGTTGCCGCTCGGCGCGAGGCGGTAAACGATATCGATAAGCTATCTTGTGATAGCAAGGATAATAGTGATGTTCGATCGCCTTCTCCCGTTAAGATCTCCGTCGATTCTAGGAATACCAAGTATAATCCGACTGGACCGGGGCACTCCTTCGAAATGCCTTCCGTGAAGCTTCCGGTCATCGATCTACCGTCGTTCACCAGTCCTAGTACGGATAATTGACCGAACTTTAAGGCCCTATTTCATTCCCTCATTCTGGGAAACAAATCCATTTCAGGGCTGATGAAACTCCACTACCTTCGCACCTGCCTTGGCGGAGAGGCCCTACTAAAAATCCAGCATTTAGCTCTCTCGGAGGAGAACCTAGACGTCGCGTGGAGAACTTTACTCAAGGCATACGACAACAAGAGGCTTATTGCCGCTAAATATTGGAGGTCAATCACTGGTCACCCCCCCCCCCCCCCGTGGGAAAGTCTTGTACGCTCTCGCAACTTGTCTCGAACGTAATGACTAACGTAGACGCCCTAAAAGCGCTCGAATTCCCGGTGGAGGGATGGAGCCTGCCTTTAGTCGACACAATACTTTCCAAAGTCGACCCCACCACCCGGGAAATGTTCGAAAACTCCCTAGGCCTAAGCGATCCGACGTACGAAGATCTCTTTTTCTTCCTTGAAAAGCGAGCAAGGAGCATCGAAGCATCCGAGGTGTGTATTCCAAAATGCAGTCCCAAGGTTGCGCCCGCAAGGGCTTCGGCGACAACAAGGAGCGTCTTTTTGGCGTCTTCAAATACAGTCTGCCCCGTATGCCGAAGGGATCATGAGGTGACTTCGTGTAAGCGCCTTCTAGCCATGCGTCCTCGAGAGCGGTTCAATACTGCGAAAAAAGTTCGACTGTGTGTAGTCTGCCTTTCCAGGGACCACAAATCATCCGAGTGCAAAAAGTCAAAAATGTGTCGCTCGTGCAATGGCCGCCACCACACCATGCTTCATTTCGTGGAAGCGTCGCAAAGCCGCACTGAAGTCACTCCGGAAGCCCACCCGAAAGAGACAACTGACGCTGGAGCTGCAGGTCACCCAGATTTCGGTGGGGGGTCACCCCCCTCCAACACTTGTGCTTCTGTCAACGGCGCTAGTCTGCGTAAAGGACATAAATGGTCTTCCGGTGCTTGTTCGTGCCATCCTCGACGCAGGTAGCCAATGTACCCTCGTAACCACTGATCTCGTCAGAAGGTTGGGTTTGAGAACTACCCCTTCGAAAATTCCGATCCGAGGCATCACTAACGCCCTTTGTCAAGTCAATTACGAGGTCGACGTTTCTTTGTCGCCGGCTGGAAGAGAACGACCATCCTACGTCATGACCGCTCTTTGCGTCGATCAAATCACAGGGAATGTCCCTTCGACTTCCTTTTCGGCTCCCAACTGGGATCACATTTTAGACCTTGATTTGGCCGACCCAACGTTTTCAAACGCTCAATCCGTGGATATTCTCCTCGGAGCCGACATTTATTCAAGATTATTGAAATCGGGATTGCGTAAAGGAGCGGTTAATACTCCGATAGCTATTGAAACCACGCTCGGATGGGTCTTGATGGGGCCAGCTCAACCCATAGTCACTCATCGAAACTCGAAATCGTCGGTGAATTCTGCGTCAGAGGTATCTACGCTATTTGTGACGTTAGACGAAATGGTGCACACGTTTTGGGAAATCGAAAAGGTCCCGGAAAATACGTTAATTTCTGCAGAGGACGAGTACTGTGATCGTTTGTTCCATCGTTCGCACAGTCGGACGGAAGAGGGGCGTTACGTCGTCCCGTTACTATTCAGGAAGGGCGAGCCTGTCCTTGGTTCATCCCGTGAAAGAGCCCTCCATCGGTTTCTCAGTCTTGAAAGGCGCTTCACTTCGGACCCAAACTTCAGAGATTTGTACCACAAAGAGATTAAGGGCATGCTCGATAACGGTCATCTCGCCATCTGCGACGATTCGTCTGTCAGAGAAGGGTACTACATGCCCCACCATGCCGTGGCTAAAAAGGAAGCAAACGGCGAGAGTCTGAGAATCGTTTTCGACGCCTCCGCTCGGACCACGAACGGCCGCTGCTTGAATGACTGTCTTGCTTCAGGTCCCAAATTACAGCGAAACATCGTCGACGTTCTTTTCGGCTTCCGAGCTTTTGGTGTAGCTTTGGTCGGCGATATAAAAAAGATGTTCCTCCAGGTGAGGGCTACAGCCTGCAGAGGCTACACCGACTCCACGAGGGCATTAAAGACTGAGAAATTAAGTCATCGCCACGGAAACTTGTAGTTATCGTGTGGAACAGAGGACGCATACGGTTCTAAAGCCCTGTATACTGCATCGTGGCCCGTTGATGATCCTCATGGTAGGGGGGGGGGGGCTCTGTGAACGTTAGAGATAAAAAAAAAAGTTATTACAAACTCTCAAACCCAAAACAAAAAGCCCTCCCCTCACACTCATAAAAGCCATCGAAAGTATTTTTCGCGATGAATAATTTTATTATTCGGCTTTAGTGCTAGAAAGACAAGACCTCCACTTCAAACTCGGTGTAAAAACGAGAAATGCGTATTGCTTTGAGCGGTAAATCACCATTGGATGAGCTGGCATTTATGTTTTAAATGGCGGGGTGTAAGGGTGAAAGGATGGTGAAGAGGATAAAGAATTGGTGGGGTTATTGGGGGGGGGGGGTCACGGACGGTATATTTTCTCTTTAAGAATTGCGCAATACTATAGTCATGGACAGATTGACCATATGACATGTGTACGTTTCTTCGTGTCTGTGGGGGGGGGGGGGCGATCACAGGGAAAAGACAATGAACTCTTCTTTGGCCTCGGCATCGTGATATTATATGAGTTGTGGGAGTGAAGAATGTTTCTGAGATACTAATCTGAGCTTAATAAATCGTTCGGAATGTAAAAACGAAAAAAAAAAAAAACGGTCTCGAATTAATTACGACAATACACCCGAAAGTATCGATCATTCTTCAGGCTGTCCATCTCGGTTGACAATCACCAACTGCTCAGTCGGGCATATTTAGCAGTAACAATAAAAACAGATCAAAGCAAATCGCGTTGTATCTTTTTCGAAAAATTCGACTTGCTCACCGTATCGATCATCGTGGCGGACCTGTCGACTGCGTCCGATCTATATTGGACGTTTAAAATGCGTCAGTGGCAACAGTAATGATTTTTGTGGGACCAATAACGGGACCCTATAACAGTGGCGGGATAGGGAACTGAAATCGCGAGGTTTCTTTGGACCTACCAGGCTTGAACTTGTATGGTGCACTTGTAGAGCCACGTGTCCTACAGAAGCTCTCATTCACCCTCTTCCGCACACACCGTCCCTATCCTGCGACATCCTCCTCCTCACCCTGTTTCTTCTGAAGTTCTTCGTCATTCTGTTCTGACTTGAAGTGCCAGCGTCTTTAGCCTCATTTGAGTGCAGTGAAGATGCTACCTGTCGAATACTGGAGGGTAAATAAAGGAAACAAAAAGAGAGAAGAAGGTAGCTCATCAACTCTTACGTCTTGTGCTTGTACAGCACAGGACGACGACGCCTCTTCCGTTCATATCTCGTTACCAGAAAGTTGATTATTATCGTAATTTTTTGTGGTAATAAAACTCTGCCTTGTAGACCTTCTTCTTTCTTCTTTCTTTTTTCTCTCTTCTCTTTCAGATAAAGCCACTGGAGGGGGTGGAATCTTCCAAGGAAAAGAATGGAAATGAGCGAAACGGAAAAGGCGCCAAAAGAAACCGGACTCCCACGAGGACGTTTACTCATGACAAAAACGTTTTCCATCAGAGAGGATGCTGTTTTATATGCTAATTTGTTAGTATGAGAGCTTTTGAGGTTGACACAGAAAAAATAGTTTGAAAACGGGGCTCAAGCAGCTCACTGCTCCGCGGTAATAACTCTATTGCTGTAGCGAGAGCCTTTGGGGTCGGCAATTTGCATTCTTGTATATGCCACAGATGCATCTCAGATCTCTCTCTCTCTCTCTCTCGCTCACTTCGTCCACACACGGGTCTACAACCTACAACTTCATTCCCGTCTATTGTATATGCGTCCAGGTGAGAAAGATGAGGCTGAGGAGGAAGAAGGGAGAGGGAATGATCCGCACTTGCCCGCTGAAGTCTTTCCATAGGGGCTGATTTTTAATTCGCTCTCAAGATTTCACCTTTTTGATAAGGAGAATGTGAAGGACGCAGTCGCAGAATAAGATTAAAAGCGACATTAAATCATTCGCGTTATCTTACAAGGGTTATACTTCCTTTAGGCGCATTGTCACGCTGAACAAGGTCTCGCTTTGGCAGAAACTGTCAGGTTTTGAGTTACATAAAAAAACCAAAAACGTGACGGGCCGGATAAGAAAATGGGCTTATCACTTCAAAAACTAGTCCGTATTATGATTGAACATAACTATTAACTTGTATTTAATTTGCTTTAAAGGAGGGCTGTCAGACAGCCCTAAAAGATGGTTTTGATACGAGGTGACAATCTAATGACTCTGCGGAGATCTCTTCCCCCGTGTGCGAGAGGCTGGAGAGTTCGTTGACCGACGAAGGTAAACTCTTTCGTCTTTCACTCGCGGTCGTCGCGGGTGCTTAAGATGATGAAGAGTGGGGAAGTGGAGGAACGTTGAAAAAAAAGCGGCGCTGACGACAACACGAAAGAAATTACATTGTTTCATTAATTTCCTCATAAACTCGTCCCCCTCGAATTTGTACATTCGAGTTTCGAAGAGTAACAATGTCCTCTGAAGAGAGCGTGTGTGTGTGTTCATGA
The DNA here is from genome assembly GCA_038030265.1 of Corythucha ciliata. Lineage (NCBI taxonomy): Eukaryota > Metazoa > Arthropoda > Insecta > Hemiptera > Tingidae > Corythucha > Corythucha ciliata. Next base: position 54,293,604 of record CM075937.1, read on the forward strand.
GGGAAGGGGGAGGAGAGAAAGAGGTTCGTGAGCTTAAGAAAGATCACCCCTCAGGAAGGTCACCAAGAAGTTTTACGACATGACACGCTCAGTCTTATTTTTACTTCACTTTCAAACGTTTGGACGCAACTTGACTGACCTGTCCTACTTACACACATCACGGAATTACTTACACGCCCGCCCTCCCAAAATGAAAAACAAAGAGGAAATAAAAGAAAAGCCCTTAGCCGCGATGGCGCATATTCGTATGTGTGTATGCGGGCGTTACCAATGCCGGGGGTGAATGAAAGAAGTCATGGAAACTAAGAGAATGAGAAAAACACGAAAGGGCCCTGGGAATTCCGTAGATTCCTGAATAGAAGAGCGTTTTGTTTTAAAACCACAGCACAGCATACCAGCGTAAGAGTGTGGCCACTTCTGACAATGAGTACGAGCGTCGTGCGCAAGGAAATTGAAAAAATGACTTTCACAAGGGCCAGTTTCGCGAATCTTGCATACATATTGGAAAAGTGAAATCCGCGAAATTCTATTTCATAGCCGCCAAATCAAATTTGAAAAGAGCCAAAGCCACGAAATTGTTTTTTGTTAAGACAATCCAAAGATTTTTTTATTTCGGGAGCCTAACCCGCAAAATTGGTCTTTTGACTAAGGCAAACCCGCCGAATTCAAGCGATTCCACAACCGATTCTAAGAAATTGAATTATATCAGGAGCCGTAGCCACAAGATTTGATTTTTCAACGTTCCAAACTAACAGAATATTGTATTTTAAATGAGTCCAACTCGCTAAATTGATTTTAGAAAGAGACAACCCCGCAAAATTTATTTTTTCCATTGTCAAAACCACGAAATTTGTCTTTGAAAAAGCGAAATTGGTCTAGACTTCACTCACGTCGGACGGAGGCCGCGTAGGGACGGTAAAGAGGCCCGTAAACGTATTAAAAAGGCCCAAAGGGAGCGTAGGGAAGCGGAAAGACGCGAAAGGGAAGTCCAAACGGGGTTTAGAGGTCGATTCGAGAGATAACGAATCGAGATGGAGGAAATGCGTAAGAAGAAGGAAGAGGAAGGGGCTAGGCGGGTAGTTAGCGATAGGCGAAGAGGGTGCGAACGGGATCGCACAACACTCCTCCAGAGGTGAAGGGACCCACAAAAAGGGTCAGGGAAGAGGTGGGGGCGGTATCGCAAACTCAAGCCGGGCCAGAAACGGTGAGCCAGGCGAAGAGAGCGAAAGTGCCCATACAAGCGCGGGTCGCGATCAGGAAGGTGGATGAGGAGCTGAGAGACTTTGCCATGGAGGCGATGTTGGACAGCGAATGTGGGGTAAGCCGATTTATGAATTCGGGGCTAGTGGAGGATAGCAAGATTTACTTGTTTACCTGCGGGGACGTTGAGTCGGCGAGGAGATTTGTAGAGTGCCTAAAAGAACCGGGCAGGCAGAGGGGGTTGAATGTATGCCTACTGCGAGTGACATACCGACGCCGACTAGGATTAGGGGCGTTGTCACGGGTATGAGGCAGGCAAAAGAGAAAGTATTGAGGTTCATGAAACTGGTTAACCAGGATCTGGGCCTCGACATAGGGTCGTGGCAGTTAGTAGGATTTCGTAGAGACCCGAATGGCGTGTCAACTGAGCTGACGATCGAGGTGCCCGATAAGGACGCGGAGATTGTCAGGAAGGTGGGCCATTTGGGGGTGGAGTTTACAAGGGTAAGGTTTTGGGTGCTTTCCAAGAGAAGGTGGGGTGAGGATGATGAGTTGCTAGTGGGGGGGGGGACAATGAACCCCACGACACGGCTATGGAGATTGAGGGCGATGCGATCCCTCCAAAGGATCAGGCAGGGCCCAGTGGGGTGGTTGGACATGACGGCCAACTCAATTGGCAAAAACAGATGATCAGGCCAGCGGTCCTGGTCACCGACTTGGAGAAGTCCCTGATAAAACAACAGGGGGCACAGGGGAAGTAGGTGGAGGGCCGGATGGCGCGAGGGGAACGGAGAGAAAGTAGGATATGAAGGTGCTTCAGGCTAATTTGCAGCACAGCAGAACTGCGACGGCGGATGTTGCGGTGCTGGAGGCTGGTTTGGAGTTCCAGGTGGGGTTGTTTCAGGAACCATATCTCTTTAAGGGGAGGGTGCGAGGGCTCCGGAATCGGAACTATGAGGTTATTCACGCAACGGAGGGACTGGAAAGGGTGAGGGCATGTGTGGTGGTGCAGTCTATCTTGCAGCCGGTGAGGGTAAGTGGGTACTCAACGCCGGACTTGGCAGTGGCAAGTATAAATATTGAAATGCGAGGGGGGGGGGCACATAAGACTGTTTATGTAGCTTCCTGGTATAGGGCCTACGACGGAAGGACGGAGATCCCGGAAGAGCTGGAAAGACTGATGGAGATCTGTGTCCGGGAGGCGGCGATATTGATCGTCGGGGCGGACTTGAATGCCCATAACGCCGCATAGGGTTCGACAGATACGAATAGGGCTTCTGGAAGACCTGGTAAGGCTGAATTTTGTAATTATGAATATCGGAAACATGCCCACGTTCGTGACTCGGAGCCGGAGTGAGGTGATTGACGCCACATTCTGCTCTGGGGGGGGGGGGCGAGAAGCGTGATAACTGGATGGAGGGTGTCTAATGATATTTCCTCTGATCACAGGCCAATTAGATTCGAGGTTGGGGCGAAGCCGTTGGCGGTGAAGCCGGTTAGAAACCCCAGGCGAGCGGACTGGGATAAATTCGAGAGGAAGCTACAGCAACAACAAGCTGGGGAGCAGGAGCTGCAGGAGGATAGCGTCGAACTTCAAGAAAAGCAAGCTGACTAGATCGTTGAAAAAAGCGTTTGAGGAAGCCTGTCCGGCCCGACGCATTCGCGGAACGGGTGCGCCGTGGTGGAACTCCCAGCTCAGGGAGCAGCGTAAAAAAGTGAGGTCTAACTTTAATAGAGCTAAGTTGACGAAGGATGGGGTGGATTGGCAGCATTATAATGAAGCCAGAAAGGCCTACAAGCGGGGGACCTCCGGAGAACGAAGAGGACGGCGTGGAGGAAATTCTGCGAAGAAGTGGAATCGGCGAAGGAAACGGCAAGACTGAGCAAGGTCATCAGAGATGAAGTGGAATGGCAGCTGGGATGACTGCGGTTGAGACTGACGTGCGTGACTTAGACGGAAGTCGGAGGGCACAGAGCGAACTGATCTCCACAGGGGAACGCTTCAGATGGGCGCTGGTGACGTTGGGAGCCTACAAGGCGGCGGGGCATGACGGAATATACCCGATCGTCATCCAGAAAGCAAATGAGAGGGCGAAAGAAAGTCTTCGTCGACTGATGGTGAACTGCTTGGTAAGGGGGGAAATTCCCACGGCATGGACGAGGGTAAGAGTGAAATTTTTTACCTAAAGGTGGTGGAAGAGCATGTAACCGCGCGGCGGATTTTAGGCCTATAAGTATTAATTGTGTAGGCTTAAGAGTAATGGAGCGAGTCATAGATTTGTATATCCGGCAGGAAGTGCTTGCTAGGAGAGGGTTGCATGAGCATCAACATGCATATAATGCGGGGAGGTCGACGGATACGGCGCTGCATGCGCTACTTTCGAGGGTGGAGGATAGTTTGGCCTGTAAGGAGTACTGCTTGGGGTTATTCGTAGATATAGAGGGGGCATTCAATAATGTCTCCAGGGAGTGTATGATAGAGGCGTTGAGAGAGTTCGTGGAGGTAATGCTGCAGAATAGATGGGTGGTGGCGGAGCTGGGGGGTGTGGAAGTGGAGGTGAAGGCTGAGAGGGGAACCCCTCAAGGCTCCTGCATTTCCCCCCTGCTCTGGTGTTTGGTCATAGAGGGGCTCATACGAGTTTTGGAGAGAGAGGGTATTTATTGTCAGTTCTTTGCGGATGATGGGGTGATATTGGTGAGGGGGAAGGACTTGAGCACCTTGTGTGGTCTCATGAATCAGGCGGTTCACGTAATGAATAACTGGTGTGCAGGCAGAGGACTTGCGGTAAACCCGGAAAAAGCCAAGCTTATACTCTTTACGAAGAAGAGGAGCTTGGCAGGGTGGGGGCCGATTAGGATGAACGGAAGAGAAATAGAAAGGGTGTCAGAAGCTAAATATTTGGGGGTGACCCTGAATGGTAAACTGTCGTGAAGGACCCACGTGGACAATGTGTGTAAACGAGCGGTGAGGACATTTCATCAATGCAGGCGAGTAGTGGGGAGTACCTGGGGCTTAACCCCCCAACGGATGCTGTGGCTATACACAGGTATAATTAGGCCCAGAATATTGTATGGCGCTTTGGCTTGGTGGAAAGTGGTGGAGTGGTCCTGGGGGGGGGCGGGAGTTGCTCGGCAGGGTCCAGCGTCTGGCCTGTCTGGCGGCTCTGGGGGCCTTCAGGACGACTCCAACGGCAGCGATGGAAATGTTGCTTCGGCTGCGACCCCTATATTTGGAGGTCAAGATGCCCGCAATGGAAACATGTTATGGGTTGCAAGTCCATGGGAAATGGGCGGTTAGGGGGAGAGATTTGGGACACAGGGAAGTGGTGACGGAGCTCCAGCGGGTGGCGCCTGTCACCCAGATGAGGAGTGACAAAACCGTGAAGCGATTGGACTTGCGGAGGAAGATACGGATTCGAGTTAGTACGAGAGAGGAATTCAGGGTGCTAGAGGGAACCATGAATTGCTTCACGGATGGGTCTAAGTTGGAATCGGGGATGACAGGATCTGGGTTCTGGATACCGGAGTTTGAAGGTGGGAACTGTAGGCCCCTAGGAAAGTTGGCCACGGTTTTTCAGGCAGAGGTCGTGACGATAAATGACTGTGTCCTGGAGCTAATTAGGAAGCATGTGAGGTTCAGGGAAGTGGTGATCTACGCGGACAGCCGCGCAGCCCTAGGGGCGGTGACCAGGCCGGTGGTGGAGTCGGCCTTGGTGGCGGACTGCCGGCGGGCCATCACAAGGCTACAGGGAATGGGTAATGAAGTGACCCTCGCGTGGATCCGTGGACACAGGGGATACGACGGGAATGAGAAAGCTGATGAAATGGCGAAACAGGGGGCAAATAAGGAAGTATGGGGACCTGAGCCGACTATTGCGGTCTCCAAGACAGTGGGGAGAGCCCAGATAAAGGATTGGGCGGATAGGGAGGCCGCCAGGAGTTGGAATAGCCTATCAGCCTGTCGGCAAGCGAGGGCTTGCATTCGGGAATGGGACAGGGAGGCGACGATGTGGCTGCTATCACTAAGTAGAGGCAGCATGCGGAGAGTTGTGGGGGATGTTTACAGGCCACTATGCGCTACGTAAGCACCTCCACACAATGGGAATGGTGGCAGACCCAATGTGTCGGGGCTGTGAGTTGGAAGAGGAATCGGCTATGCACTTTGTAGGGGAGTGTGAGAGGTATGCGGCTACTCGTTTCCGCATTTTCGGGACAGATAGGTTGCCAGGCATCACATTCTCGGGGGCCGAGGGGGTCCGAGTCCTTCAGTTTGTGAATGTCGTACATAGGTTTGCGGACCCACATTAGGCTTTTCCGAGTCCGACCCTAAGGGCATGGCGTATGAGCCGGTAACGGCTTAAGCGCTTCGGGCTCGGCTAGGCCGGGTGCGGGCCCACTGAATAATAATAATAATAATGATCCCGAACCCGGAAAATTGATTTGTGAAGGAGCCAAAACGTTTAACAGAGCAACCATACGAAATTGGTCTTTGAATCACCTGAATACGCAAAATAGATTTTGGGTTGAGCTAAGGGCCGGAATTGATTTTTTAATTAATTAATCCCGCTAAATTAATATTTTTATTAGTGTTGTCGGAAAGAAACAAAGCCTAAAAATAATGTTTTCTATAAGCCAATCCCACCAAATATGATTTTTGGACGTTCAAAACACACACAATTTTGTATTTTAACTGAGCCGAGCCCGCGAAATTGATTTTGGGAAGAGCCACAATCACGAAATTCATTTTTTAGTGAGCCCGACTCACATTTGCAATTTCCAAACGGCGGCGGCGGTTTGCCCATGCCTGCGCAAATAGTTGAAAGCGGCGGGCTGCGAGACGAGTGGCGAGAAGGAGGTGGGGCTGGGCCGGGATGCAGAAGCTCTCGCGGAGGGGCGAGTAGAGCGGACAGTCCCAAATGATGCGTGCGGCGGTTTCGTCCACGTCGCGACCGCAAGGGCACACTGAAAAGGCGCGCTGCTTGAAGAAATGGAGCCTGGCATTGAAGGCGCCATGGCCGGTGAACAGTTGGGCTGCGGCGAACGATGGTCGCCACCACGACATTTGAAGACGTGATCGAACGGCGGGTAGGATGGTGTGGGCGTGCCGGGCTTGCGGACCTGCGTCCCAGCGGCGCTGCCACTCGGTCATGAGTGCGTCGTCAAGGATGCGCGTCACCTCTGTTTCAAGGGTAGCGTCAGGGAGCCGTTCAAGAAGGTCGCAGAGGGCCCAAAGAGGACCGCGATACGAAGCGAGAGAGCGGGTTCGATGGAAGTAGCGGAGGACGTGAAAGTCGAGGGCGAGATCCGCTGGAGGTGCGCCGCACAAGACCTGAAGTGCGAGGTGTGAGGTCGTCCGATATGTAGGTCGAAGGCGGAGGAGAAAATCCCTCTGAAGCGTTAATACGCGTTGGCGATCTCGCTGCGAGGGCCGGAGCCACCAGATGGGGGCGCCGTAGGATAGGACGGGCCAGAAGACGGCCTTGTAGTAGGCGAGGCGCGAGGAGGAAGACGCGCCCCATTGATGACCTACCAGAGAGGCGAGTGAAGTCGAGATTTCGGCGAGTTTGCCGCGGAGGAGGTCCAGGTGGGGACCGGCTTGGTACGACGTGCTGAGCTGAACCCCTAAGTATTTGACGGACGGCGCAAAGGGCGTGACCTGGGCCGTGCCGATGAGACGAAGGCCACGGCTACGGAGAGCGGAGGCCCCTCGGAAGACTAGGAGTTGTGTCTTGACGACCGACAGTTCGAGGCGGGCATCGCTGCACCACTGTTGGACGAGGTCGGTGACTCGGCGCGCGTCGCGGCCAGCATCGTCGGAGTAGCGGGCCTGAATGATGACGGCTAAGTCATCAACGAAACAATGCGGCGAGAACCCAGAACGACTGAGAAGGTGAAGGAGGGGATCGATCCGGACGAGCCACATAAGAGGGGCAAGAGGTGAGCCCTGGAGGCATCCAGCTGAAACGGAGACGGTGGCGCGTTGGGGGCCGCTGCCAGTAGAGGCGGTGCGATCGGAGAAGTAGCTCGTCAGTAGGGCGTAGACGTTCGCTGGCGGCTGCAAGGCCCGGACGGCGTCGAAAACGCCCGGCCACCAAACCCGGTCGAAGGCGCCCTTGATGTCGAAAAAGAGGCCTAAAACGATCCGTGCTGGAGAGGAGGCCACCGTGGCCGTTAAATGTTGTATGGCTTGGAGAGTGTCACGGTGCTTGAGGCTGCCGTATTGTTGCGGATGGAGGGTAGGAGTAACGAGCGGCGTGAGGGACCGCAGGAGGAGGCGCTCGAGGATTTTGCCCTCCGCATCGCCGACGCTGATGGGGCGGTGATTGCCAGGGAGGGAAAGGTCTCCTACAAAAACTATAAAAGACAAAGCCTCCAGTGCATTCCACCATAATAATAATTTAGAACACCACAGTCTCGCAATTTAATGCCCACACCACCCCCACCCACAAAATGCACCGTCACGTTCAAAAATATACGCGGAGCAAACCCGTCCCTCCTCCCGACCCCATTTACCCGGGCTCATTTTCTGCGCTCACCGCTAATTGGGCCCCCAGAATCTCGCCAAGTCGTACACTCCTCATGATAGGGTGCAATTTTTTATTAGAGACAGTTTGATGATATATTACGGGGTAATTAATCTCGAACATGGGGAAAACGATGAGTCGTGGTGAATGAGGAAGGGGGGGGGGAGTGAGACGGACCACGTTAAACAGAGAGAGAGAGAGAGAGAGAGAAAAATAATAAATTACAAGCTTTTGCGTTCCTTTTGGATGCCCTTAGGGCTTTAATTTCACATGTTTTTTTAACAGGATTAATGGACCTCGGGATCTCAAGTTTCCAGGAAGACTGTGGAGAGCTTCGTTGAATAGAGACCGCGAGTATCTTTTGTTTAAGGGTGGAGCGCCCCCCCCCCAGCCCTCGCCCTTACATTTTGAGTTGTGGGCACGTAAATTCTGATCGTATGGGCGCGAACCCCTATAGGAAATTCAACAGGTTCGCTATAGTACATACTACAGTGAAATACGAGCCTGAGAGCCCAAACGTTTGGAATGTGTGGGGGTTTGAGGAGTCACGAAAACAAAACGAAAGAAGTTTGATCCTTTTTTTTTATTGAACGCTTGAAATTACTTTCGCTCGAGAAAAAAAAACCACATGAGCGCCGTTTGATTGTTAGAACGTAATTCAGGAAGGAGTTAGTCGTTTATGGGAGGAGAGGGTTGGGGAACTTATACTCTGTAGAAGAATCCAAGCTCCGTTATTGTTATTAAGCATGGTGGGAAGGGCGGGGGGGCCTTAAATAGAACAAAAAGGCGGAGTGCTGTGTTTGATTATCGGCCACTTGGGAAGGGAATTTTTTAAAAATTATAAAAAAATACCGGGGAAAGTTCGCATTTGAATTGATTTCGAATCCGGGTAGAAAGTGTATTTTAAGGACGAACGATTCCTCCACGATGCATATATGGCGGACCCTGGGGGTTCTCAACCATTTTTAGCACTTATTGTTCCCTGACGAGCTTAAATCGCCTTTTGAATAAATTGTTCGACTGGGCCCATTAAACACAACCAGGGAAACATATAGCTTGTTTTTTTAACGTGGAAAATATTGTCCTCTTAAAACGTTATCGGCCACGGTAAAAGGACCAATAATTTTAATATAATTTAACGAGCGGTGAACCATAATTAATAGCGAAGCGATTGCTAAAAAAAGAAAGAAGAAAGCCTGCCCTAAAAAGACGATGATGTTAGCGTCTGATGAGGAGGGGGGGGGAGAATAAAATCGCTCGCTCTGTCTCTTTTAACCCTCAGCCATCCATATAAGAGATCGCCAATATTACACAGCTTTATTGCTCGCATGTCCAAAGGCTCGCCAATTGGGCTTGAGGGGGTGAGGTTGAAGAGGAAAAAGTATTCGCGATGTACAAGAGCCGTGCGGTTCAATTACCCAAACGCCGCACAAAGAGGCGACACGAATGGTGGGTACACGTTAATGGATGACGGGGAGGAACGTAGGTGATGGATATGGTGGTGGTGGGAGGGGGGGGGAGATTAAAAATGGGCATGGTGAAAGAATGAAGGTGAAGGGTCGACGAGATGTTGATGAGGGTTCGTGATGTAAACGGAGGTGAAGGGGATTGTGAGTTCGCTAGCTTCATTACTGTCGTTAAAAAATTAATTTATAGCGAGGGGGGGGGGTGAAAGGTCTTGTTTTAATTAACTTTTTTCTTGCCAAGGGATGAAACTTGGGAAGGAAGTCAAGAGCTTGAGTTACCCCAATCCCGCGAGGGCTCTATCGTCAGCCTCTCAAGTCCGAAATGGACCTCGCTGCAGGCGCTTAGCCAGGGGGGGGGGGTCCACCGGGTCCGGACCCCCTCCCCCGAAATTTCAGATTTATTTCCCGTGTTCTGAAGGAGACGTTTTATTTTCAATTTTTCCGCTCACGCATTGGAATAATATCGCACAATAATGATAATAATAATAATATGTAGTTAAAAACTGAAAAGAGTAGGCATAGAGTGGAAATACCCCCCCCCCCGCCACACCGGACCTACATCGGACCCCCCCCCCAAAGAAATCCTGGCTACGCGCCTGCCTCGCTGGTCCACTGTACACAGAGTTATAAGAAAATCGGCCGAAATCAGGGCGTGAAGTGCAAGAGAGGAGGACTGGCGCAATCCTCCACGACAGCTTATAGCACTCGATGCCAATGAGCTTGGTCAGGCGACCAGGGGGCAACTTGCCACATCCTTTATTTTGACGGCATCCAAAACAATTAAGACCTAAGACCACCCAACCATATCGAATATTTTATTTCGAGGAATAACAATTGAATATTCAGGATGAACCGCTTTAATTGCACGCGGAAATGAGGAACAAAGGAACATTTTCGCCCAGTTTCCGCCAGATAATGAGGCACAATCGTGTTCTCTTCAAAAATACTTTAAACGCACACGAGCAAGAAACAGGTGCGGACCTCAATGGTACCCTATGGCCGACAAAATCGACAACAAAAATTTGGGGGACAGAGTGGCGGTTTTGGCGGATACGGGCGGCTAGTGGTCAGTTCAAATAACCATTTATGAATTGGCTCATAAACCATCGAAACACTTCGAAAAAAAAGGCTCAAAAATCGCTGAGTATTATAATTGGCGACTTGTGATTACCTCCCGAGGGAAAACGAGCTTCGTGGAATGACGGCGAATGAAGAACGAGAGCGCAACGGACCATCGTATTGGATCCCAGCAACGGTCATACCTCCGAACACGTCAATTAACGATTTATCCAAATTTAAGCCGCGAATAAGCTTTTTTTTATTTCAGGGGGGAATAAGCGATATTTCTAAATTTTACCTACAAAAAGTAGACATATAAACGTCCAGAAGCCGCAAATTGGCGTTTTAAAAATTTTAGCTGCGAATTAATGCGTACCTTAAGCCGCGATTCAGCGTTTTTATCAATTTTAGCAATTTTTTAGCCCCCCCCCCTGGCGTGGCTTGGCTCGCACGGAAAAATTCCGCAAAATTGGCTGCTTTTACAAATTTAATATGGAGGATTTGTTGTTACGGCCTAACGTGTCAGTCATATAATTCCAAAACAATACTTTGTCTCTCCACAGTTTATTCCTCTTACCCAGAATCGATTTTCAACCCTAACCGGGCCATCTTCAGCGGTACAATATATCACAAATAATTAAAATTTAAACATTTATCTCCGTTTTTTTTTGTGCGGATACACACTAGTCACAAGTTGTTTCACAGTGGTCGTGACTAGTGCGTATCAGCACAAAAAAAAAAAACGGAGAGACATGTTTAAATTTTAATTATTTGTGAAATATTTTACCGCTGAAGATGACCCGGTAAGGGTTGAAAATCGATTTACGGGGAAGAGGAATAAACTGTGGAGAGACAAAGTATTGCTTTGGAATTATCCTTCGTACACCACTACAACAAGGCCTTTCCAAACATCATGTCAGTCATATAGCTTAACAGTCGGTTAACGGTGTTAAATTGAGCATTTTTGGGATATTGGACACCTTTATTGGATGATGGGGCAATGTCACCTAAATGGACAGCTATAGCGAAACGAGCTCCCCCCCCCACCCTCCCGGGTATGAAACTTACAAGATTAATCCCGAAAAGATAATTCATCGCCATCGCTGGATCTTTTGGGTTGATAGATCAATTCATCAATTTTTTAAAGAGCTATTTCTAGAAGCGAAATAACTAAAATTTCAAGGTTTTCCAAGTCAATTTTCGTGATTTGTTGGTGTTAAACAATTTGCTAAGTTAATCAGTGAGAATTCGATGTTTTCTTTTCGCAAACGCGTTAATTTTATTCTCAGATCATGGAAAACCGATCCGTCCCCTTATTCTCCTCTTCCCATCACACATGTGATAAACCTGCGGTCAACCGTAACTTAATTTGTTTTTATCGAACGATTCATTATAAATTCAAAAACAAAAGCGCCTCCTTTCGATTGCCTCCCCTCCCTCCACCCCGCGGAACATCCCTCGCATCCCTCGGGTCAAGTCAACCGAGCGACCAAAACTATAATCTCAAGTTTCATTGCCCTCTCACCACTATTTCCTTCACACTTGCTTGACATGTTGTAGTTCAAATTTTTTCATTTTTTTTTTAAAGGAGAAACAAAGGTAAAACAGAATGAATAGCGCGAAGGCAGTGAACTTCAAATGCAAATTAGTGCATAGACCTTTTAAAGCCGGGGGGAACGTGGCTATTTCGATGTTAGTGGCTTGCGCGGACTTTCTTTTTTTTAAATGAACAAAAAACAGTCCTGAAATTTGAATTTTGGCTGAGGGACTAACCTGATTTATAGCATCCACAATTTCTGGTGACATTTCGCACTAATAAACATTGCACACTAGAGAAATCTCGGAAGTTTGTCAACCGCGTATGAATATAGCGTAGTGCACTGTTTTTTTTTAAAGTTGAAAACCCCGGATAAGAGCGAAGCACAGGTGTACTTGAGTGAAATAAAATTATATTTATTTTTTTTAAATAAACGGCTCAAGTTTCTTTATCCACGCCTCGGAACCGAGTGAGTGTGACCCTTTGAGTGCCCCTCTATGGACTCCCACTATCCGTGTTCTTCAACCTCTTCGTTACTCCCCGCCTCACGGTCACCCGTGGAGAGAAAGACCCGGGACGCTTTTCCCCCTTCTGCCTTTCTTTTTTTTTTACTCTATTCCTCTCTTTCTCTCACACACACACAGCTCCCCTCCTCTTTTCTTCAGCGTACCCGCAACGTTCCAGCAGGTTTTTCAACAGAACCGAAGGAAGGACTTCTGCCTTATGCGCCTTCTCGACGGAACCAAAGTATAAAAAAGCCCGAAGGCAGGTACACTCCCCGGGACGAACGGCAACTCAAAAAACCTGTCCTTCTCTCTCTCGCTTCAACGTCTTCTGGAAAAATCTTCGAAAGAAGAGTGTGCGAGAGAGAGAGATTGAATGAGTGAGGCACCATGCCGGAGTCTCCTCTCTCTCTCGCTCTGTACCTGTCCACCCCAGTAGTCCCCAGTGGAAGAGATGTTTGACCCACTGCACTCAGAACCTCATTTTTGACGGAATGAAGGCTTCCTCCTACATTTTTTGACGCCTTTTCGGAAGAGATTGGTCGCTCAACTTAAAAAGTTTGAGTCTGTCAAATGGTTCTGTTACAAGCGTACACGAAAGAGCGCTTGGAAACTCCAAAGATTCCAATTTTTCAGTCCCAAAACCCAAAAATGAGCGGAAGGGCCAATTTTGTGGTCGAACCACAGCTGCGGCATCCAGCTACATAGTCCTGCACCTTGGTCGACAGAATCGATCCACCCCCGGACGCAGTGTCTGACCTGTGTCCTGCGAGCGAGGCCGTTGGCTCGGTTCCCAAACTGTTTAGGCGTAACATGACAAGGCTGCCGAAGCGTCGCTATAATAGTTTTTAAAATAAAATAATGAACCATTAGGCTCAAAAGGACACCTAACAACGAACTTCATTTCTTAAGGGGGAGTTGTACATGTGTTTCCTCGACCCCCCTCCAATCATACCTCGCCTACTACGCGTTACGGAAATTACCGCCGTATTTCTGCACCAATCGTGGACTTCAAGGGCTCATTTAAATCTTCAGGAAATTCCGCACAAGCGTACGATCTTGCTTTCCTAAATAAGTCTTCGAAAGAGTGTGAATTTTTAAGGTAAAACTTTGTGTGCGTTTCACAGTTATTTTAGGGATGAAATATGAAAAAGGAAGATCGTACGCTTGTGCGGAATTTCCTGAAGATTTAAATGAGCCCTTGAAGTCCACGATTGGTGCAGAAATACGGCGGTAATTTCCGTAACGCGGAGTAGGCGAGGTATGATTGGAGGGGGGTCGAGGAATCACATGTACAACTCCCCCTTAATGCCTCATCCTACAATAAACTTCCCGGTTTCAATTTAAAAGTGTAGGGGAGCCCAAGAGGGGATTCCGGGATTTACTCAAGCGCGTCAGATCCCTGTAGAGCCCTGTATGTGGACGCCCGTCAAGGATAAAGCGTCAGATAAGTAGAAAAAAAAAATTTGATCATCAGACATTTTCGAGCGCGTCAGATTAAGGAAGTGGGAATTAATTACATGCTAAAAAAACTACATTCCACTATTCTGACAATTTAAGAGTGACGCAAAGATAATAATAATAATAATAATGTATTTAGCCTTTAACTAGTGTTACAAGAATCGGCACGTCAGAACTTGAAAATATTAATTGTCCATGAATTCCTTCAAACTATACAATACTCGATCCGTTAGAAACGACTTTACGTCTTTGATTTTTAAACGACCATCACTATTAATCAGTCCTCGCGGTAATTTATTGTACAGAATCGGAGCCATATATGCTGGGTTCAGCTCGCTTTTTACAAGCCGGACGCGCTCTGGAGCCAGCTTAGATGCACCTCGTGTATTGTGCGAATGGATGGATGACAATTGCGGAAACTCATTGAATCGTCTATGGGCAAGTTTCAAGCACTCGTAAACGTAGGCTCCGTAAAGAGTGAGAATATTGAAATCTCTGAAGGCACTTCGGCATGAGTCATACCTCTTGAGACCCGCCAGACATCGTACTGCGCTTTTTTGCAGTCTAAAAAGCGAACCCGTTCCTGGAGCCTTCCCCCACACACCGATCGCGTACACCAAGACGGAGTGGAAGTATCCAAAATAAATTATTCTGAGAACCTCATGAGACACGAGGTTCCGGAGTCTTCTTAACAGGAATACTACTCTAGTCAATCTTGTTTCAAGTCCAGAGATGTGGTTTGAAAGATAATTTAGTATCGAGGTACACTCCGAGAAATTTTACCACGCTCTGACCAAGCGGTGGGAGGTGGTGGAGGCAAAACGCAACTTTTACAGATTTCTCTCGGTTTAATAGCAGCCCATTTTCGCGGAACCATTCATTAGCTGCAGTTACATCCTCGTCGCTCAGCGAAACAGCCTGTATCGACGATGTGTGAGTGGTCAGTAGAGTTGTGTCGTCCGCGTACATGAACAAATTACTGTTTCGTATCGCTATGCCCAAGTCATTAATCAGGATGAGGAAAAGGGTTGGGCCTAGAATAGAGCCCTGAGGAACTCCTCGAGTGACTGGTAACAGACTTGAATCCCTTCCGTTTACCGAGACGTACTGGAATCGATCAGACAGGTACGATCGTATGAGAGCCAGGGCCACCCCGCCGACACCAATATTTGCCAACTTTGCGAGTAATACGCCATGCTCGGCCCGGTCGAAAGCCAAGGACAGGTCCAAAAAGGCCCCAACAGATGTATTTTTAACCTCAACGGAGGCGAGAATTCTAGAAACGAGCGAGGAGATGGCGTCAACCGTGGATTTCCCTTTTTGAAAGCCGCATTGATCTGGAGAGATTATCCTTGATTCATTGAGATATTCCCAAAGTTGCTCGTTGATGAAAAATTCGACGATCTTGGATAGAACTGGGAGGATGGAAATCGGTCGATAATTACCAATTTCAGCCCTGTCACCCTTTTTAAACACGGGCACGACTCTAGCGATTTTGAGGGCATTCGGGAATCTTCCAGACGACAGGCAGTTATTGACAAGGCTAAGCACGGCGCCCTCAATAAAGGGGAACGCCCCAGCGAAAAGTCTGGTATCCAAATCATAACAATCCTTCGCATACGACCTTTTCATTACCTTGACACAATGACGCAATGACTCCAGTGAAACTGTCCTAAAACCAAGCATTCCAGTTACGCGACTACTGCTCCCAGCAACTCGAAGATCAAAATTGGAGTCCCCTAGATCGGAACTGGAAGCACGGACAAAGTGAACGTTCAGTTCATGTGCTTCAAAAGGACTTTTTGGACCCGGCCTATCAGAGCCACATTCTGACTTGACAAGTTTCCAGGCTGCCATGCACTTATTAGAATGCGAGTTTATATAATTCGTGTTGTAATCTTTTTTGGCCACTTGAAGAGCTCTATGGTATTGGGTCTTACATTCCTTGAGAATAATCATATTTTCAGCTGATGGCTCGGCTTTGAGAACTGCATTACGAAAGTCCAAATACCGTTTCATCTGTCTCAGCGCCGGCGTATACCAAGGCTTCCTACGGGATTTGGAGGTATCCCTCTTGGTTTTTCGTGTCTTCGCTGGTAGTGCTGAATCCAACATCTCGGGGAAGAATTAATTGTGTGGAAGAATCCATAACTTCGGAAGCAGTTTTTAAATTGATTAACATAGCTATCGTTCAGGTCCCGCAGGTCTAGATTGAAGTCACCAACGACGACTGCACGATGACCACTCGTGTCTACGTATTGAAACAACAAGTCAATTGTATCGACGAAGCGACTCCTGTTCCCATTTGGAGATCGGTAAACGCATACGACGAGTAAGTTTGTCATAGGATGACTCAGGCCGCTCAGTTTAATTCCAGTCAATTCGCAGTTCATTTCAACAGAGAGCGAATTAATTAAAGAAACAGGAGAAAACTCCAGTCCATCTCTAACAAAAATAGCAACTCCACCGCCCCTTGCATATTGCCTTGAGAAGCTCGTAGCCAATTTGAAGCTATGCAACTTGTAAAAATTTATTTCCTCAGTCTTGACGCCGTACTCGGACAGACAGGCCACGCTGATGCCCATAGTATTAATAAAATCTTCAAAGGGGAGAATTTGATGGACGAGACCTACAAACTTGTAAAAAGAAAAAAAAAAGTCATTTTTTTAAAAATATAAGCGAAACGTCAGTTTTGGAATATAATTGCAGAATTACCGGAACCAGACCTGTCGACAAGTGGGGGATAGTGAAAGGGGCCAGTATCGTCAATGTAGGGAGGGGGGGGGGGTAAAAATGATAACAAGTGCTTAAGAGTCCCCCTCGGTATAAACAAGTATGTACCACTTTTTACTATGAATTAGGGCGAATTTTCTTGGTTTTTACGCGTTCCGGAGTAGGGATGGCCTCGGGCTCGGGCTTGGTCGGGGGTGGTCTGTCTTTCGTTTTTTGTTTTTGTTGTTCTTTTCGAAGAAAACAATTGCATTGCACATCGAAAAAACAACTCAAAAACAACCTAGTTCGGGAGTTATGAAATGAAAAATTTCTTTTTTTCAGTTTTATTCATTTATCCCCACCTCCGATATTTTTGGATGTTCTTCGTATTTTTCCTTCATATCTCGCCGTATACTGAAAAAAAAATGTAACCTGCCCCACCCTTCTGCAACCATGTGTGGTTTGAGAAGGCCAAAATAACGAAATTTGGGTTTCAAATGAGCTGAATTACTTTTTTGAACGAACCAAACCTGTCCATATGGTAAGGAACAGCTGATTTTAATAAAGCGTAAATCCCCGAAATTGGTTTTAAGGTGCCAAATTCAAGAAATTGGGTTTTAACGCGCCATGGTCAGTAAAACGAGCAGTGATCACAGGCTAATCCGACTGGCTCATGTGTAGCCTGTGATCACGGCTCGTTTTAGTAAAAGTCATGTGGCGAGAGTGGTTTTTACCCCCTAAACCTTATCTGAAGATGGTATAGTCGACCGAAACCACGGTCACAAATTAAGAAATTAAAGACTCTTTAGACATGGAGAGATTACCTCTTTTCACCAAAAAGCTCAAGTCTACGTCTGGTCAATCTCATCTGGAGGGCGGGGGCAATTTCCCCTTAGCAAGGAAGCCTATAGGTAGCTTATTGTGCTACCCTTGGAGCCGTGAGTCTAGTCCAAACCCCCCCCCCCCTGTAGCGCTAAAAGGTTGTCGACTTGTGGGAGAAATGTCCACCAGAGTGTGTGAACCGAAAAAGCTCAACAGCCACACAGCGAGCGTTCGTTCAAGGCAAAGGCGTGCTTTTGTGAAAAATTCTTCTCCCTCACATATTTGGTGTTTTTTCCTCGCTCTCGAAGTACATGTGATTGGTGGAATGCGGGCTTTTTAGCCATTGAATTGGAGTGCAGATTTATGCTCTATTTATGCAAGCGTACAAAACTCGGGCTGGCCCGGCCCGGCCCGAAGTTTCCAGACTCGGGCCCGATTCCATCCCTAGTTGGGCAATGTGACCGTGGTGCTTCCAACTACGTCCACTCAACAGTCGAACCGGTCTCCTCCTAAAAAACGGAAGCGAGCGTCTAAAACAACCAAAAAGCCACTCAAACAAAGAAAAACGACTTAAATATTGTTGATATTAGATTGTTTAAAAAAAATGATTAATACTTTTTTCTAAATATTCAATCCGCGTTTGGTCTTCACGCCGTTTTTCCAACACCCAGGGCTTCTCGAAGTGCCCGTTTTTCACTATAAAGAGCCCGCAGCCCATACTGAGCACTCAAGGGGTTTCTCACAGCGACGGCCAATAAGGGAAGGAAGCGAGCCCCCCCCCCCTCATTATTGTACAATGAATTCTCAGCCCCCCCCCCCAACACGCCAGCGCATAGTGCGAAATAGTACGGGCCGAGGTTTAGGCCGAATTTTAGGGCGTGAATTGTCATTTGAGCAGTTTTCATGGCGTGAATTTGCCAGTTTGGCTATTTTCAGGTCGTGAACCGTCATTTTACGCTATCTGTAGGGGGCGCGAATCCTCAGTTTTGGCAAGGTCGCATTGACATTTTAGGGCGTGAATTGTCATTTGGGCAGTTTTAATGGCGTGAATTTGCCAGTTTGGCTATTTTTAGGGCGTGAAACGTTATTTTATGCCGTCTGTAGGGGGCGTGATTCCTCAGTTCAGCCCATTCCCGAAGGTCGCATTACCATTTTATGGCGTGAATTGTCATTTCAGGGCGTGAATTTGCCATTTTTGCTATTTTTAGGGCGTGAACCGTCATTTCACGCTATCTGTAGGGGACGCAAATCCTCAATGTGACCCATTTTTAAAGCGTGAATTGTCATTTTGGCAGTTTCTATGGTGTAAATTTGCCGGTTGTGCTATTTTTTAGGGTGTGAACCGTCATTTTATGCCATCGGTATGGTGCGAATCCTCAGTTTGTACAATTTTTAAAGTTTAAGAATTGCCATTTAAAGGGGGGGAGGGGCTTGTGAATGGTCAGTTTGGCTTATTTAAGAGCGCAATAAATCCTCAGTGCGGCAATATTTCAAGGGCCGTGAATAGAGTCTCAGTTTGACAATTTTAAGGGCGTGAATTGTCGTCAGTTTCACTATTTTCAAAGCGTGAAATAGACGTCCATTTGGCGTCCAATTTTTTGACTCGCGAATGGTCGGGTTTGCCGTTTTTCGAGCGTGAACACTGGCGGACCTGGACACCTATCGCGCGGGGCCCGGTGCGGAAATATCCAAGAGCCCCCCCCCCCTCTCTTAAGTTGAATTGTCTCCACTTTAACTGCAAAAGTTCAAATTTAACAATTTTATCTATATTTCAGCAGAAAATTAGCACTGTTCTCAATTTTAGCTGAAAATTTGCGTTTTTCTTACGTATTTTTCTCAATATTAGCCGCAAAACAGCAAGTTTTTCCAAACTTTTGGCCACAAATCGCATTTTTTTGTTCACCATGCAGCGAATTCGGGGGTATTTCCACAAGATTAGCAGAGAATTATTTCACAATTCTAGCGTTTATTCTCCATTTTATCGGCGAATTAGTGCTTTAATTCAATTTTAGCCGCCTATTCACAATTTTTTTTTTTCAATTTTATTCGCAAATTGGTTTTTTTCTGAATTTTAGCAGTGAATTTACGTTTTTTCCTCAATTTTAGCTGCGAATTGGAGTTTTTTCTAAATCAGCAGGTTTTTTCTACTTTATAGCCATGACTTAGCGAATTTCTCAATTTTAGCCATGAATTAGCGTTTATTACCTGCGAATTAGCCCTTTAATTCAATTTTAGCCGCCAATTCACATTTTTTCTCAAATTTATTAGCAAATCAGCGTTTAAAAAAAAAATTAGCTGTGAATTTATCATGTTTTTTCTCAATTTTAGCTGCGGATCAGCGCTTTTTCTCAACTCTAACTGGGAATGAGACGTGGATTGGCGTTTTCTCAATTTTACCTGTGAATGATTCCGCAGCCAATTACCGCTTTCTCCAAAGTTCAACCGCTAAAATTTGCGCTTTTTCGAAATTAGAGCCGAGAATCAGCTCTATTTTTCAATTTTAGGCGTGAATTAATTCTTCTGAATTTTGGCCGCGAATTAGCAAATTTTTCTCAATTTTAGCCAATGAAAAAGCCCATTTTCTCAGTTTCAGCTTCCAATTAGCGATTTTTCTCTATTGTAAACGCTAATTTGCGCTTTTTACAGCCAGCGAATTTGTTAAGGATGAGCCCACCGCATTCGACATTGTTTTGAAATACGCGAAGTTTGGGCTCCGATAGCGCCCCCAAGTCACAGCATTGCTTTTTTGAAGCTCCAAGACCAGAAAAATAACATTTTTTAAATAGTGAACCACGCGAGATTGGAATTTTGAATTTGTCCACCCCGCGAAACTTAGGGAGTCAATCCAGGGAACGTGGATCCAAACGCGCAGAATTGGGTTCCGTGAGTGACATTTATTCGCTGAATTCGTGTTCTGATAGTGCCAAACCTGCGGAATTTCTAGTAGAAAGCAGCATGACCTTGATATTGCTCTTTAAATTATGCCGCAGTTAACTGGCATTTCCTTAATGGCTTCACACGACCAAATAGTTGGATTTTTGGGGACCCAATGCCAATAGCACAGACCAACATCAACAGACCAACCCAGAGGTCTGGGTGCTATCGCCCTCATGCTCTTCGATTGGATTCAGGCCTTTGTAAAACAGTTTCTACTGCAATTTCTCTTTTTATTTAAGTAATCCCCGTAAAATAAGACATTAAATTTTCTCATTTTGATGAAAAAGACGGACGAAATGAAAGAGAAAAAAAAAAAAAGACTTATAGGGCTCAACGCTTAGAATGAACGGCGTTACCGAGATTTAGAAAGGGTTGTTTCGTGTAGGAATGCAGTCCGGTGGTGGTGATCTACTGCCGTTGGAGTGAGGCAGGTCCTTGTACACACTCGTATACACATTTATACATATTCACACACTTACACAAAGCGCGAGAAAACGAAGAAGATCAACGTGGTAAGATTGAAAATAAAGCGAGAGAGTTGGAGAGTGAAGACGCAGGGAGAGGAGAAACGAACCACTTCCCATGTTTTGCAGTGCACTTCGTAAAACAACCCGAAAGTCCCTGTGGTGTTTTGTCTCGAGAGGTTTCTAATTAATTTATTGTTTACGTATTGTAATACACGGAATCTTCGAGTTATTTTAGAAGGAGGGAAGGACATAACTGTTGTTCCTCACCCGATTGTTCCTAGCTGGTTCCAGCGTCCTGTTTCCCTAGAACTTGAGGATGTCCAATTTCCGTAGTTACACCGGTAGCTGGGCGCCTCTAGTTCTTTCCCTGGGTTTCTGAGAGATTTTTTGGAGGGGAGGGAGGACGCCTCGTTAGTGAACTTCCTCACTAAATAAATGTCTCCTTAATTTTTTTTTCACGTGGGCGATTCTCTTGTTGACGGAAAATTATTTATTTATCACTTCATAGGGTTCGTTGACCACTGTTTTTCTAAAGTTCCGACACCTACAGCCTCCCCAGAGACCCATGTTGGTTTTTTCTCTTTCTTACTAAAAAAAAAAAAGAAGAGAAAAGTTCTTTTTCTTCACAATTATATACCTACAACTGTAGACAAGTCGCGATTAATCCACTCGACCAGTGAAATCGTTTAGTTTCTCAGGATGCTTGCCTCCTTAATTTCAGTGAAAACACCTCCTTTTTACTTAGAAACAAGTTTACATTGTGCGGAGGAGAGAAAAAAAAAAACGTTCTCAAATTATCATTGGAAATCTCCTTAAATAGATAGCAACGCGAAGTGAATTTCTTACTGGACAGAAGGGAAAGATATTTGGCTTCATTGGAAGGAATTTTGCTGGTAATAAAACCGCTGCTTGATTGAAGATCGCCCGGGCGCTTTTACTTTTTTAAAAGGATAAAAATATAAATTTCCTTTTCGAAGTACGTTGTTCGAGGGAAGCAATATTGCCTTTCGCATACAGCGAAGCTGAACTTTAACGAACCGCGCGATTTCACGGCTAGTATTTTCTTATTTTATTGTTGTTGAATAAAAAACAACGATCGCCGCAGCTCCACCTAGTCTCTATTAAATAGCAGTTAGAGAAGAATGAAGTCTTCTAGTGTGCCGGAATGATGGAAAAGGGGTGGTTCAGGGAGGGAGGGGGAGGTTATCTCGGATTGACATTGCGCGTTGATAAAACGTACACACTCGGTGGTAATAAAATAAAACGACATTCCTCAACGCTGTGGTTTCTCAAGGCTCCCCGCTGTAAACGAGGAGACATTTCTGCATCTTCACTCACCCCCCCCCCGCCATCCCACCACCGAAGTTCCTCATCATCACATTTCCTTTCGTGAATTTAATCAATCTCGAGACAGGATCTCATTCTCGGGCCGTCTCTTGATGATTTACTACATTTTTAGGTTTCAAACTTCAAAGTTGCGGGTTCAAAAACCCAGTCATTACACGATCCCCCACCAAAATACCAGACTGATTATTTAAACGTTCTTAAAATTTGGCCACATTGTAAGCTCTCCCCCCCCTCCCGTCACCTTACATGAGCTACGCAAATGGGCAGATTGCCTCAGAAACAGAACTAAACCGCCAGGAGGATGTTTTTCTCTATTTTAGGCGTAAAAGGTCCCTACAGATTCTGCGGTCCGTCTATCACGCGTGGTATGCTGGTGCCTGTAACAGCCAGTGGCGGATCCAAGGGAGGGGCCACAGGGGCCATTGCCCCTCCCTTATGGAGTCGGGGTCACTTGTTCAAAAAGAAAAAAATTATCAAAACCACCTCCATCGAGTATTTTATGGTCATTTTCTCAAAGTTACTGCGGTCTGAGACAGACGTCCCCTGAGCGGATCAGCGAGGTCCATGTGCATTGGAACTTTTCCTTGAACTTCAGGGCTGTCCGCGGGAAAGTTCGTGCGCTAGTAACTGGGTTATCCCAGTTACTCCTGAATTTTTTATTAGTCGCGAAATTGGGAATTCATGAATTAGTCAATTAAGAAGACCACAAGGTGCTAAAATAAAAAATAGTTCGTCAAATTATTCCTTTTGATAAGCCAAAATTTAGAGTCCTTCCCAATCAGCACTATTACGTTACAAAAACGTTGCACAATGGTTGTAGTGAAACTTTGTAACGGTTACAGAAACGTTACAAAACGTTGTTTAAAAGGAAATGTAACGTTTCAACAACGTTGAAATCGGCAACTTTTAGAACGTTTCATGGTAACGAATAACCAACGTTTCCCAAATACCTTTTTAAAACGTCACAACAACACAAGGAAGCAACGTTACTCAGACATGTTTATTAAACGTTACGACATTACTACGTGAAAACGTTGCAAGCAGACGTTACAGAAACGATGCGTTGAAATGGTTTCAATACGTTGCAAAATTCTTCTTTTGAAACAGTTTAGTAACGTTACAGAACTCACCAGTGGCGGCGGAAGTATTTTGGTTCAGGGGGGGGGGGCGAAAATTAAGGCGCTTCCCCCCTTCCCATCCCCAGCATACCCTACACTACCATCACTTCCTTAGTTTTCATCGATAGAAGGTGAAGTGTAGTGTAGTTCTCAATTTTAAGTAAATAGAGGAGGCAAGGTATTGTATGGAGGTGCCCAATAGTCTTGAATTTTCAGCATTTAGGGAATGATTTGAATGTGGTATACAACGGCCTGATTCTTGATAGGTTTTTGACTAATAATATTTTATTTTTATCCCACATGATACTAAAACCGAATTTTACGGCCGCAAATGAGTCCCAAAAGTGTCTCTTTTCATGCCTAGGAACTAAAGTATTTTTCAAGCGACATGCTCCGAAAGTAGTCATTTTCTGTACCCAAAAATGTCTGGGAAATTGACCATTACCGCACAGTGACATTCGAGAAATTTTCTGTACTAGTCCAGAAAATATTTTCCGTCCTAGTACGGAGAGTGAATGAACTCGGGTTATAACCTCGTTTAAGGTCTTCTTAAACTAAAGACACGAGAAGTCAGTAGTCAATTTGTCAAAGTCAGTTTTATCATTTCCTTGCTGTCGCGTGAAAAAAGTCGTACATCACTCGTAGGAAGGGGATTTACCTCGCCTCGCCCGCCGGGCTTGTAATGTAATGTACCGCGGCAAATTTTACGGCGTTTTAGAGCCACGACTTTAGCTCCTGCGTATACATATACTATTATTGATTTCTTAGTTGTTTTTTTGCCACAAGAATATGGCAAGTATTCGTTTTAAATAATAAACGATAATCATTCGTACTCAAATAAAACAGCAAAGTGTGGGAATGCAGGTAGGGGCATAACTAGAAATCCGGATCCGGGGTTCGGATGGGGGCTCCTGAATAGCTTGAAGATGAAAAATCGGAATTTTCAAGTAGATCAGATGAAAACGAATGGCTAAACTCGCTTGTAAAAGTGAGTAAAACGCTGATTCGCGGCTGAAATTGAGAAAAATTGCTGAAATTTATGGCTGTTAATATTGAGAAAAAGCGCTAGCTAATTCACAGCTGACATTGAGATAACGCAAAATCACGAATTGTTGGGGCGAAATTAGGAAAAAGCGCTAATTTACACAGCTAAAACTGAGAAAAGCGCTAATTCAAGGATGAAAAAGAGAAAAACGCAATTAGTAAATTAATTAAACTGATATTATCCGGACGACGATGGAAGGGCATAGCCCAACACGATTCGAGTTTCGAGAAAAAATGGCTCTCCGGCGGGATTTGAACCCGCAACCTCTGGATTACCAGTCCAGCACGCTGCCATTTGCGCCACGGAGACGCCTATGGGAGTCGTACTCCGAGGGATAAGCTAAGCCGAACCCCACCTAGGTCCATTGTTTCTCGAAACTCTAGGCGCTTAGCTTATCCCTCGGAGTACGACTCCCATAGGCGTCTCCGTGGCGCAAATGGCAGCGTGCTGGACTGGTAATCCAGAGGTTGCGGGTTCAAATCCCGCCGGAGAGCCATTTTTTCTCGAAACTCGAATCGTGTTGGGCTATGCCCTTCCATCGTCGTCCGGATAATATCAGTTTAATTAATTTACTAATTAAAATGCCGGCGACAGATTTACTCATTATATCAATCTAACAACATCTAGATAAGATTAAATTCGGCGTGGTTTACCGATCAGGAGAAGCGCCTAGAGTTTCGAGAAACAATGGACCTAGGTGGGGTTCGGCTTAGCTTATCCCTCGGAGTACGACTCCCATAGGCGTCTCCGTGGCGCAAATGGCAGCGTGCTGGACTGGTAATCCAGAGGTTGCGGGTTCAAATCCCGCCGGAGAGCCATTTTTTCTCGAAACTCGAATCGTGTTGGGCTATGCCCTTCCATCGTCGTCCGGATAATATCAGTTTAATTAATTTACTAATTAAAATGCCGGCGACAGATTTATTCATTATATCAATCTAGAAAAACGCAAATTCGCGTCGTCTTATTGAAAAAAAACAAAAAAAAACACGCTAATTATAGCTAAAATTGTGATAAAGTGCTACAATTTAGCAACTTTCAAAATTTAGAACAAGCGCAAATTCACAGCTAAAAGGGAGAAACGCCAACTCAAGGATTCTCGGGGCAGCATTGGGACTAGAATTTAGAAAAAGCGCTAATTCACGGGTGAAATAGTCAAAAACGCGAATTCGCGTCTAGATAAAAGTGGAGGAAAACTCAGCTAAGGTATGAAAAATTACGATTTTACGGATAAAATCGAGAAAAAACGCTAAAAATCGTAGCTAAAATTAAGAAAATGTTAATTTCTAGTATTATGGTAAAATAAAGAAAGTTTGAAATATTCGCGATTTACATTGGCGTTCATGTTGAATCGACGTAATACGAACAAGAACGAGAACGACGAACGAATTAACCAAAAAAGGAATGAGGAATTTGAATTGAGCGCTCAAGCTACAATGAGACCGAATTGTCTTCTTTTGGCGCTATTCCTTCGAGGTCACTCTACCACTTCCTAGAACCCGGTTCACGATGGAATTCCACGAAACCCAAAATAACTAAATTTAAAAACTACGAAAACGCACTAATCTTGCTAATTACAACTATTACAATTTCAATAACCAAATCCGGCTCGGTAGGACCAAAATATTACGGACGAAGGGACGACGAGAAAATAAATGTGGACCGTATTTTAACGAACGAGGGAGATGTGGTCGGGACTTACCCTATAAATTGAATAGCCGAGTTGGAAGTTCCACAGACGATACGACGAAGGCCAAATTGCCTAATTGTTCGACGCGAGGGCGCGGTATTTTACGAATCCGCCGAATTAACAAACAAATAGAAACAAAACAAAATTCTTTCTTTTGAGGCTAAACGACTTCACTCCGAACGCTCTCAACAAGATGCAAGCTGGCACTCAACTTGCCACTGTCCCGACCAGGAGTGGGAGGGGAATAGTCAGGAGTGGGAGGGGAACGAGCCCTTAACATCTAATTACCATAATAATAAATTTTAAGACTAATACACTAAACGAACTAAAATTAATAAAAATGAATACAAAAAAAAATAAATAAAAAATACAACTAAACTGAACACAACCAATGTCATCACAAATAATAAGGGACATTGGTTATTCTTGGCCACAGAATTATGCTGCGTGGTTTTAGACATTTTAGCGGACTTCGTGACACAAAAGTCACCGAAAGGATATGTGTCAATCGTATAGATGAAGAGTCAGAGCCTGAAGGTCAAAACTACCGGTTTTGGGAAACCAAATTTTTAGATTCTGGGACTAAATTGACAATTTTCTCGTTTCAACATTTGCCCCGTTTAGGTGCGTTTTGACCTATGTCGGCTGATTTTCGTAATTAACGATTGTCCGAGGGACTGATGAACCGCTTTCGGCACAAATACAAATATGTAGGTACCTACTTTCAACAAATTGTTTAAAAACGAAAAAATCCCCCTTCCCCAAGCATGGTGGCAGAGGCCGGGACGCCTCTTTATACCCTCAGAACGGAGTACGTTTTATTTTCAATCTGAGAACGAATGAGTGTCTTCTCCTATCCGTTCCATAGTTCCACCCCCTCTCATCACCATCACCTCAGTAACCAAATCTTTTAGGGTCACTGTTATCATTCAAATGAGAGAAGTTGAATCAACACTTATGCGTTCTCTCAGATCGAGGTGCAGTGATGAGTGGGATCGGGGGGGGAGGGGGGAGGTTGGAACTATCGTGGCCAAACACCTTCTTTTTTTTTGTATCATTCCAGTCGAATGAGAATGTTTGAATGACAGTCAGGACCTCCACATTTCGTGAAGCGGGGAGGGGGTTCAGGGGTACGTGTAAACACTTCACTCCTATGTAGGGAGTTCTGCTACTCTTTCAATATACATACTTACTTCCCTGTGATTGTCGGTCATGCCGACGAAGCCGTTTTCTGACTCACTTGCTGGCTCTCTCTCTCTCTCTCTCTCGAACCACGAAACAAAGAATCCCGTCAACAAAGGCGACACAATGTCAACGTTTTTCAGTAGTAACAAAATATCAAAAATTGAACATACAGTTTAGGTACAGCTTGGGAGTTGAGCGTCAGTTTTCAGTTTCTGACTGCAGAGCTGTTACCAGGCGCGGATCCAGAGTCGTCTTAAGGAGGGGGCCATGACTTCGATCGGCCCCAAAATGATGAAACATTTTTAAAAATTGATAAAACCACGTATTTTGAGGTTTATCGACACAGGGAATTCACAATGCCCCACTCAAAAATGACAATTTCCTCATAAAATTGACTATTCCCTTATGAAACTGACGATTTACTTATTAAATTGACGCTTTTAAAACTGAAAATTTTCTCATAAAATCAACCATTAGTTCATAAGCTTAAGAATTGCCGTGAAATTCTAAGTTTTCTTATGAAATAGACAATTCCTTCTGAAAGACAATTTCTTCGTGAAACTGTCAAGTTTTTTCATGAAATGGACAATATCAATACACATAAAATTTCCCTTGCTGAGGCGTTTTGTATAAAATTTCCCCATTGACGTGGCCTTACAACTGGCGATTCGCGTGAGTGTTTTCCCGAATGTTGCGTTTTACCCACAGCGGGGCATTCTGTGTAAATTCCTCATTGAATGCGAAAATTCGTGTAAATACTGCCTATAGAATGTGCAGTTTTGCAGGATTTTGACCTTAATGATCATCCAAATGAGGCATTACGCTTAAATATTGGCCTGGATATGACGTTTCGCTCTTAAATGGGGAATTTTTCATGCTAATGACGCCTTCATTGTTACGTTCTACGTGAATTATGGGCCATTTTCGGGTCCAAATGGATAATTTCCTCATGATAGCAACACCATTTTTTATGCAATTGACTATTCCTCATACAATTTGCGAGTTACGCGTGAGTGTTTCCCCCGATGCTTTTGCGTTTTGTCAACAAAATGGGGCATTTCGCGTAAATGTTTAGACGCCCACCCAGCGAGCTATCGTGGATGTGAGGTAGCCAAAGAGTTGCAGCGTATGAAAGAAAAAGCCAATAACTCCAAGACCGGAGGGGCTGGGAAAAGGCAAGCAGCAAAGATCATTCAGAAAGTCCAACCAGATGCTAGGGAAACAATTGTTCCGACTAAAAAACAAACGTCCTATGCTGGGGTAGTTAGCGGCCATCCGGCTCCATCCTCAGTTGATAAAATGCTCACTCTACTATTGGAAATTGTGAACGAGCAAAAAAGAACCAATAATCTGTTGGCTGAGAGGGTTAGCACCCTCGAAAAGAGCCTAAAAGTTAGACAAAAATTATGAAACGTCAAAATACTGTGACAATAGCAGCATGGAACGCAAATGGATTGGGACAACATGCTTCAGAACTTGAGTTATTTCTCCATCAAGAAAAAGTTGATATCTGTTTGATCTCGGAAACTCATTTCACGAGGTCATCTCACATGAAAATCAAAGGCTACTCGTGCTATCGTGCGGACCACCCAACAGGTAGACCGCGAGGAGGAGCAGCCATCTTCATTAAGAGCACCGTTCAACACTACGTGGAACCCAGTATCCAGGAAGAGTTCATTCAAGTAGCAACAGTTAAAGCATCCGTAAATAGCAAAAGCTGTAGCATTTCTGCCATCTACTGCCCTCCCAGATACGCACTGAAAGAAGAGGACTACTTATCGTTAATGGATAGTCTGGGTGCTAATTTCGTCATCGGCGGGGATTTCAATGCAAAGAACACATATTGGGGCTCGAGGCTAACAACCACAAAAGGACGAGAGTTGTTCTCCGCTGGGAGAAGAAAAAATTGCAGTTTCCATTCATCAGGAAAGCCTACGTATTGGCCCAAGGACCCATTAAAGACTCCAGATCTCATTTATTTTTTTGTGGTCAAGGGAGTATCGGACCACTTCATTCA
Organism: Corythucha ciliata; assembly: GCA_038030265.1. Classification (NCBI taxonomy): domain Eukaryota; kingdom Metazoa; phylum Arthropoda; class Insecta; order Hemiptera; family Tingidae; genus Corythucha; species Corythucha ciliata. The sequence continues at coordinate 54,322,691 of CM075937.1, forward strand.
CGTAGAAGACTGTGGCAGTCTAATGTCAGATCATTCTGCTATCGTTCTTACGATTAGCGGCTCAATCATTTTGAAGGAAGACCGGCCAAGGCTAGTCACTCAACGCACTAGTTGGGATGTTTTCAGGGAATACGTCGCCTCTAATATTAACCTTTCAGTCGCTCTAAAATCACCGGAACAATTAGAAGAGGAAGCTGGGAACTTCGTCAAATGTATTCAGCGAGCTGCTTGGTCTGCCACGCCTACAGAAAACATTGCAAGAATCAGCCACACCACATATCCCCGTGAGGTTAGAGAGCTGGTTAGGGAAAAAAGAAAGGCGAGGAAACTCTGGCAAAACAGTAGAGCTCCTTGTGACAAAGCAAAACTGAATAGGCTAAAGACTCGGCTTGACGCCCTGAACAAGGAAATCAAGCAAGAAACACATGCCAGACTATTGATGGAGTTAACTCCAGGAAAGGACACGGATTACTCCCTGTGGAAGATTACTAAATCGCTTAAGCGTCCCAAAGAACACATTCCTCCGATTAGAAAGCTGGACGGAGAATGGGCCAAAAGTCCCCGAGAGAAAGCTGAACTATTTGCAGAGCACCTCGAAGAAACATTTATGCCGCTGCAAGGGGAAAGAGATGAGGAAGACCTGCCGACGCTGCCTCCATCAGCGTCTTCGCAATATATAAGACCGGTAACGTTTAATGAGCTTAAATATGCAATAAACAATCTCAAAACAAATAAAGCTCCTGGGTATGACCTCATAACTGGGAATGTCGTCAAACTACTCCCGGAAGTAGGAATGCGTATGTTACTCTACCTCATAAACGCATCGCTGAGACTCAAATACGTACCTCGTTGCTGGAAAGTAGCAGAAGTGATCATGATCCTGAAACCTGGTAAGGAATCATGCGAGAAAACGTCGTACCGTCCTATATCATTGTTACCAGTGATCTCCAAAGGTTACTCGTGAAGAGATTAAAAGCCATAGTCAAAGACAAGGAGCTTATCCCCAATCACCAGTTCGGGTTCAGGGAAAAGCACTCCACTATTGATCAAGTGCACCGCATCACTCGGGTGATTGAGAACTCTTTAGAGAGGAAGCAAGTCTGCGCGAGCGTGTTCCTTGATGTTTCCCAAGCATTTGATAAAGTCTGGCATCAGGGTCTGCTGTACAAACTTAGAAGAAACTTGCCGGACCAATACTTCCACATCCTCAAGTCGTACCTCTCAGAAAGACACTTCAGGGTGAAGCACGAAGGAGCGTATTCATCATTAAAGAGGATAAATGCTGGTGTTCCCCAAGGAAGTGTACTTGGGCCGCTGCTGTATCTCCTCTATACGAACGACGTCCCTAGCAGTGGGGACACAACAATTGCAACGTTTGCAGGCGACACAGCCCTACTGGCGGTTGCAGAGTCTGTTGAAGAAGCAACATCACAACTACAGCACACAGTAAATAATGTATGTCAATGGGCCAAAAAATGGCGACTAAAACTGAACGAACTCAAGTCCTCACACATCTACTTCACAAACAAGAAAATAATCAATATACCAATAATTATCAACGGACAACAGGTACCCATAGTAAACACCGCTAAATACCTGGGTATGACACTCGACACTAAGCTTAAATGGAAAGAGCACGTTAAGAAGAAAAATGAAGAACTAAAACTGAAGTTTAGAAGACTGTTTTGGTTACTTGGTAGGCACTCTGAGCTCTCCATCCATAACCAATTGCTAATATATAGACAAGTGCTGAAGCCAGTATGGACGTATGGAATTCAGCTCTGGGGTTGTACAAAAAAGACCAATATTAAGGTCATACAAACATTCCAGAACAAGGTACTGAGGAGCATTGTCAATGCCCCCTGGTATGTTCGCAATGATGACCTCCACCGAGACCTCAAGGTGGAAACCGTAAAAGAAGTAATTGAGCAGCATGCGCTCAAACACCAACACCGTCTTCGGGTGCATATGAACCCGGAAGCACTTCGCCTCCTGGACAACGGTGACGTCGTCAGGCGGCTACAGCGGACAAAACCCATGGACCTTGTGGTGTCGCGGTAGTGACAGTGAGGTGCGTGCGTGCTCGTAGGAGGAAGGCCACTGGGCCATGAACTCCAATAATGTTGTAAATTGTATATAAGTAAATTAACTTGATGGGCTCAGGCTCAGTTGTTATAATACAGATACCTATTAATAAAGATATCTAAAAATGAAAAAAAAAAAAAAAAAGTTCAGACGCCGTGAAAAGTACTAGCTCGTGCACTGAAGCTGAAATAGAAAATAAGTTGAAGAACTGGCTGAAGTATTCGACAGTGAGACTAACCAGAGAGCAGAAAGTACATACATCACTATACTTTGCATTCCTCAAAAGTTGTTTGACTGATGGTTTCATTTTATGTTTCAGAAATCTTCAGCCGACGCTTCATCAAGTTTTTAAACTTACTATTTAATCCATAAATTTTATTCACATTTCAGTTGTATATATATTATTGTTTACTCGATTTTTAAGGCCATTCATAGGCATCATCATCGCCCATTATTCATTCCTCTCATGCAGTAGTCCTGTACTTGAACAATTTTCTCATCTCATTTTCTTTGCTTGGAACAGGTATTTCATTGAAGTTTCTGATGTTAGCAGCGCCAGTCATGAAAACCGAAAGAAAGCAATCGAATGATGCGGCCAAGAAAATGGGATCCAAACGAAACTGACTTAATATGAGTGGCATCAAAAGAGCAGATATAATTCTCAGAATGCGAGAGTGATCTACAAAGAATTTGCCAAGACAATTGAATAAATGATTGAATAAACTATTATTTCAATACTATTTTTCGTTTCTTAATTTTCAGGATATGTGACAATGAGTGAGTTCCAGTGGCGGCGGAACCGGGGGGCAGGGTGGGCGGCCGCCCCCCCGGAATTTAGTCTGGGGGGGCCTCGCCCCCCCCCCAGGCTTCAATGCCAATCTTCTATCCCGAATACTGCACCCAAAGTTCTTATTATATCCTTTTCGCTTCTTATTCGAGGACCAAGCGACCGTCACTCAGATCGAAAACCCTGGATCATTTGCGAGATGAAAAATAGCAATGCCTAGAACATTCGCCCCCCCCCCATCTTTCACTTTTCTGCAGACTTTTTGTTAGGTATATTATTGATCCTTCTTCTACACTTTACCCCTGCCATCTGGCAAAGGAGGGCGATCCACCTATCGGCCACCCTCCCCGGAGAGGGTTTTAGCCCAAATTTAAGCAATATGAAGCACAGGCGTAGCAAGGGGCGTGCGGCATGTGCGGTGCGCACCGGGCATCTCTACCCTGGGGGCATCAAACCCGCTGTTTTGTTATGCGATCACCACTACCCAGTGGCGGAACAACACTTGTCCGGGGCCCGGGGCGGAAATCTCTAGGAGGCCCTTTAGTCTCTAATTAAACCGTAAATATACTTTTTTGCAGCTTTGAAGTATATATTTTCCTCAATTTTAGCCACGAAATTGCCTCTAAAGTGCGTTTTCTCAATTTTTTCCGCGAATTAGCTCATTTTCTCATTTTTAGCTACGAAGCGGAAATCCACTATTTACGATTGCCGAAGCTCTATCCTAGACATGGCTATAGGGCCGACTGGCAGAACAGATTTGATTCTTCGCAGAAAGGCTTATATTACAAATCCTTGCAGCCATCAGTGAAACAAAAACCATGGTTTTCAGAATATTTAGTTGACAAAAAAACCTGCACGACAATCACACGACTAAGGATAAATCACGGTCTGTGTGGGGCTTACTTGCACAAGATCGGAGCGAGCGTTTCCCCGCTGTGTGACGTACGCAATGAGGTCGATACGTTGGAGCATGTTATTATGGAATGTTCCAAATACATTACAGCAAGAGTACAGTTACTCGACTCCTTAACAGCCACTGGCATCATTGAATCCCCGTTCAATTTGAAAACTATTCTTTCTTCAGTACGGCACCCTTGCGTGGTAGAGGGAATTATTCAATTTTTTCGAAAAACAAAACTTAAAGTCTAAGTTAATTTTAAAATATTAGTCCTGACTTGAAAGCTACTAAGAATATGGCTGTATGGTACCATGTCAATGCCAATTAAAAAAAAAAAAAAAAAAAACTCCACAACGATTTAATCCAAATTTTAATTCAGTTTCGTCTGCGACCAATCGCTCTGTCCGGAGACATTTGAAAAATGTTCTGCCAGGTCAAGGTTAATCCTGATGATAGGAAGTACCAAAGACTTTTGTGGAGATTTTCTCCAACGGACCCCATCGATTGTTACCAGTTCACCACTGTCGTTTTTGGTCTGACCTGCTCCCCATTCCTAGCTATGCGAGCTATCCTACAACTAGTCGAGGAGGAAGGGAAGGCCTACATCGGGGCCAGTCAGACAATTCGAAATCATGTCTTTGTTGATGACATCATTACGTGCTACCAAGACGAAGACAGTGCTATTCAGTTGTTCAAGGATCTCACTGAATTGATCCACAAAGGTGGTTTTGAAGTCAGAAAGTGGATGTCCAATTCAGAAAGGGTTATGGATTCGATACCGCCCGAATTCCGTCGAAGCCAAACGTCCCTGTCATTTGAGGGGGAAAAGTCGACCTTCAAAGTTCTTGGATTGCTATGGGACGTGTCAAGCTGATTGTTTTCGTTTCAGCATCGTCGACATCGCTCCTGCTTCAACTAAAAGAGGCATCCTGTCTTCGATCGCAAAAATTTTTGACCCCGTGGGATGGTTAGCCCCAGTTGTTCTTTTGGCTAAATTGATCCTCAAAGATCTCTGATCACGTCAATTGGATTGGGACACCCCTTTGCCAGAAGATCTCGAGGAAACTTGGAATCGTTTTGTTAACAGCCTGTCTGAATTGTCCAGAGTGAGTATCAGTCGCCCATTTCGGCGCATGAACGAAGAGGCTATTCTTTATTTACACGCGTTTGGGGACGCATCAGAAAGGGCATACGGTGGCGTCGTCTACCTCGTGGTGTCAGGCCCAAATCACGTCGAGCCATATTTAATCGTGGCAAAAACGAGAGTCTCGCCTTCAAAACCAAAATTGACGTTGCCCAGGCTCGAGCTACAAGCTGCTGTTTTAGTTTCAAAACTCGTCAAATATTGTATCGGCGCCTTTAACAACCAAGCGTCTTCGAAATTGTCGGGCATATTTTGTTGGACCCATTCGACGGTCACCCTACACTGGGTCAGGTCCACCGCCACTTTATGGCACATCTTCGTGGCTAACAGGGTCAGTACAATTCAGGAAAATACTGAGCTGTCTTGGTGAGGCCATGTTCGTTCTGAAGACAACCCGGCCGATTTTGCCTCGCGGGGACTGTCTCCTTCCGATTTGCCATCCTGCACAAAATGGTGGAAGGGGCCCACCTGGCTTTCGTCAGACCCATCTTTGTGGCCGTGTGACATGACAAAATCTTATGAAATCCCTGCTGAAGTTGAGACGGAAAGAAAATCGCCAGTCGTCGAATCCCTTCTGTCAAACTCGGGCCCCAAGAACTCGTTGTGGCCAATGTTGAGCCATTTTTCGTCTTTGTTAAAACTCCAAAGAGTCACAGCGTATTGTATGAGGGCTGTCATCCCATCCAGTCGTCGGGGCAAGGGTCCCCTTAGAACGCCCGAGTTAGCAAAGGCCCTTAAGTATTGGGTAAAACACGTTCAAACCTTTGAGCTGGACGATTTGGTGGATCGGCTGGCAACATCAAAAGAACTTCCAGCTAAGTTTGCTCGATTGATGCCCTATCTCGATAGCGAAAATATTATTCGGGTTGGAGGACGTCTTAGCTTGCCCCACGAAAACGAAGGAAACCACCACCCCATTCTTTTGCCTTCAAAGTCGAAATTTACTGAATTACTCGTCGAATTTTACCATAGCTCATTTGGCCACTTGGGCCTACAGACTTTGCAGGTTGCATTGCAGTCAAAATTTTGGATTATTTCAGCCCGAAGAGTCATTCGCTCAGTTATTTTTCGTTGCGTTCAATTTCACAAGTTGAAGCCCAAATTTCCGACGCCCCTTATGTCAACCTTAGCATCGCGCGCGCACGACAGTCGCCAGAGCCTTCGAGAGGGTCGGAATCGATTTTTGTGGGCCCGTCTTCGTCAAATCTTCCAATCTAAGAAAGGCACCGAAATTAAAATCGTACATCGCCGCCTTCACGTGTATGACGACTAGAGCGACTCATTTGGAGTTAACAATGGACTTGTCAACTGCGACCTTTCTTGCCGCACTCGATCGCTTTGTTTCCCGAAGAGGTTTACCATCGCATATCTTTTCAGACAACGGCACGAATTTTCGGAGAGCAGATTCGGAACTTCGTAAGTTTCTCTCAAATTAAGAAGTCAACTCGGTCAATGCTGACAAATTGAGCACGAACCAAATTGAATGGCACTTCAATCCACCCTCTGCCCCTCACTTCGGAGGAGTTTGGGAGTCGATGGTAAAATCAGTCAAAATCCACTTGAAGACTATCGGACAAACAGTGTTGACTTATGAGGAATTAATTATACACCGTTCTCACTCGCGTTGAAGCGTCGCTGAACTCTCGGCCTATCAAGGCTGTTTCGTCGGATCCCAATGATTTCGCCGCCTTGACTCCCGGTTCATTTCCTCGTGTTTCAGCCCCTCCTCGCGCTCCCCTCTCCACAGTCTGGTGCAGACTCGTCGGGTCATTTGAGGCGATGGGAATTGGTCAAGCGCTTGCAGGATTTGTTTTGGAAAAGACGGACCAAGGAGTATTTGTCTACACTCCAATCAAGATCAAAATGGACTCAGAAAAGCGATAATTTGCAGATTGGTTCTCTAGTTATAGTTAAAGAGGACAATCTCACTCCCCTATCATGGAAATTGGGTCGGATTGTCGAAACCTTTCCCTGAAAGGACCAACAGGTTCGCGTCGCCACTGTAAAAATACCGGAACTCATCAACGGTAAAATATCGTTCAAGTTGTACAAGAGACCGGTAGTCAAATTAGCCCCGTTACCCATTTACCAAGTTGCAGAAGCTGAAGCATGTCGGTAGCTTCAGGGTGGGCGGGATGTTCAGTTTAGTTGTATTTTTTATTGTATTTTGTATTCATTTTTATTAATTTTAGTTCGTTTAGTGTATTAGTCTTAAAATTTATTATTATGGTATTTAGATGTTAAGGGCTCGTTCCCCTCCCACTCTTGACTATTCCCCTCCCACTCCTGGTCGGGACAGTGGCAAGTTGAGTGCCAGCTTGCATCTTGTTGAGAGCGTTCGGAGTGAAGTCGTTTAGCCTCAAAAGAAAGAATTTTGTTTTGTTTCTATTTGTTATTAATTCGGCGGATTCGTAAAATACCGCGTCCTCGCGTCGGACAATTAGGCAATTTGGCCTTCGTCGTATCGTCTGTGGAACTTCCAACTCGGCTATTCAATTTATAGGGTAAGTCCCGACCACATCTCCCTCGTTCGTTAAAATACAGTCCACATTTATTTTCTCGTCGTCCCTTCGTCCGTAACAGGTTGTTCTTGCACCAAGACACAGAATTATAGCAACGGATCCGGCGGATTGGGGTTCCCATCGCGAATAAGGTAGTTTAACCTCATATGCAGTGTAAACTTTTTGGCTCTCCAACAGCCAATTTAGCCGTGACAACAACGCCTTCTTGACCTAAAACTGTTAAATAAGACACAGAAAATGCGGGAAAGACCTTCAAGGAGGACTGGACCCATCCGAATATACATTACATGAGGTTGGCCACTTTCAAACCCGGATCGTGCGCAGATGCTCAGTTTTTTGAACGAATTATTCGCCATGTTACAGCAAAATTCGTGAAATTACGTCTCAGGGGCTTAAGGTTTCTTTCGACTTTTCCTGTGTCCCTTGATTGAAAATTATGACCAATCGAGAAGATGAATCGACGATTTCCTGCAGAGTGCGTTAATTGGATTGAATAGATCCTCATTTCTTTGGGCTAAGTAAAACAGTTTTCTGAACAATACCTACCATTGTAGACGATTTCGAATGAAGAAATAATAAAAAAACAAACAAACAGTGGCATTGGGACGACAGCATCACCCGACAGTTAGCATTTCAAAATGCTATCACACCCCACCCCCTCAATCAATATTTATAACTTGATTTCACTTTTACAGCGAACCTTAATAGAGTGTCTGAGAGCAATCTTTTCCAAGTTTACGCGCATTAAATGACAACGAAGCTCTCTAAAACTCATACTTAATTTTTTTTTAAGACCCTCGCCCCCGCGCGAAACATTTCACGACCTCGTTTTTTATCGGAGTTTCGCAATATTTATAACGTTTCCGCCCTATTTTTACGACGTCACTTAAACAATTTTTAAAGTTATTCAATGTTAAATTGATACGAGGTTTTAAATTTAAGCGTCGCCAGACTTCACTCCGCGCCTCTCTCATCTCACTACTGGCTGTGAGTCCTTGCAAAGTGAGGAAGGGTAGAGTTCCGTCCTATGACATTCCCAGGAAAACTGTTACCGGTGAGAAGGGTGGCGGGCCCCCTCAAACGCTTTTATAAAGTTATTCGAAATAATATTGGTGGGGAATGATGGTGATCGCCTAAAAATGTACGATTTGAACATTCCGGGTTCTCCTTGGTCGATTGTTCCGAGAATTAGACCAGAAGTAAGTTCTTTATTTATTTTCTGGAATGATCTTTTTGGGGGATTCACAAAAAAAAAAAAAAAAAAAACCGTTTCGGAATGTATTTGAACAATAGGGTAATTCGGTGACCACAGACATCCTACGACGTTATACTAAGAAAGTAATTAAACAGAGTCCAGAGAATCTCGAATCCTTTTTAATGCCTTTAAAAGCATTCTACTCGCAATTAAAAGCTCCCCCTCCACAAAACCCCTCCGCCAGCTCTATCCAAAGACCTACCGCAAACCCATTCTACTATACGTTATACGAGGTAGTATTGAACTCGATCAAAACAACTTGGAAGCACGAACGGAACGCCTGGTATTGCACCCCTGCAATAATGGGCGGCTCTTTATTTTCGTCATAAGTTCACGATAAATTACTACTTTAACTGGTGGTTTACTGAAAAGGCGTGGAGGAGAGGGAAGGGAATAGCGTAATTTGTTCCAGAGGAGTAAAAAGGACACGTAATACAGTTCAAGAAGCAATTAATTTTAGCCGGAAGCCGTGCTTCTGAGTTACATGCTGAATAATTGCCATCATTCTACAACCCCCTCTCCCTACAGCTCAACTCGTTTGCTCTTTTACTCTCGTCTTGAAAGAGTAATTTACGCCCTACCCTTCCGTCACCATTTTTATTTTTATTTTTTTCGCTTTACGGCGTTGACGGAGAGCACGGTCTAGCTGTAGCGTCTCCGTCCGTAGCGCCTTTATTTCCAATTTTTTTGTTAACCCTACATAATTATCTCCAATGATGATGAGGGGGGGGGCATGGCATGGCGCAGGGCTAACCACATAGAGGAGTAGATGTGAAGTGGTTTTGGTTCCACTTCGGAAATAAAATAAAAAGGAAAGATTTTGGTGTTTTTATATTTTTCTAAACACGAAACGCGACTGACTAAAAAAAAGTAAAATAAAATCATATGGCGGGGAATGCCGCCACATCACCCTCCCACAGGGAGAGACTTAGGTCGTACCGAAAGAAAACGTACTCTCGGAGTTCTACGATGAAAGTTGGGCGATGACGAGTCTGGTTTGACGCGATCGATTGGAACGGTGGTTTCCTTTGAGTTAGGTAGACGAACGGTTATAGTTTTGACGTTTTGGTCCCGTTTGGTAACATGGGTAGGGACCCGAGTATCGAGGATGAAACTGCGGGCGGACGCTATCATCACGAATCATGACGTGGGAGTGTCGAAGTGACCGAGCGGCGAGTGGACATGACGCGAGACTTTTGAGCGCTGGCAGGCGAGACAGGAACGTGTCCAAGCCGTAACATCTTTTTTTCTTATCGACGGCCAAACGAATCGATCGACGATGAGTTTTGTGGTCGCGCGAACACCAGGATGACTGAGGTTGTGAAGTTGGAGGAAAATAGGTCGACGTAAAGGTGTAGGAACGAAGGGGCGAGGGCGACCAGTTGAAGTGTCGCAAACGATTTCGATGTTTGTTCCGGGGACCGTGAGTTTCTCAAGATTGAGCGAGGATTCCATCGAATTCCAAGTTCGAAGTTCTACGTCTACTTTTTGTGACTGCGAGAGGGATTCGTAGTCGAAATGGGTGGAGGATATGGAATCGACGCGAGAGAGAGCGTCTGCTACGGTGTTGTCAGATCCGGAAACGTGTTGAATTTCGGTCGTAAACTGCGATATATAAGTAAGTTGGTTGCGCTGAACAGGAGGCAATTTGTCGAGTTTTTGAGTGAAAACAAATGTGAGGGATTTGTGGTCGGTGAAAATAGTGAAAACTTGACCTTCGAGAAAATGGCGAAAATTATGGATCGCTTCGTACATCGCTAGCAGTTCGCGATAGTAAACGGGCCAATCTGCTTGACGAGGGTGAACTTTTTTCGGTAAGAAGCCGAGGGGTTGCCAGGCGTTGTCGACTTTTTGCTGAATAACAGCATCCGACAGCGCGGTTGGAGACGTTCGTAAATAACCCCAGTTCTGCTCCTGTGACGGGGTAAGCGAGTGAGACAGCAGACGTCAACTTGTCTTTGCAGGCTTGAAAAGATTGCTCGAGAGACGGCGTTCAATTGACAGGAGTTGAACCTTTGACGTCCGGACCGAGAATGTCATGAAGAGGGGCTTGTATTTCAGCTGCCATCGGTACGTGTCTTCTGTAAAAGTTTAGCATGCCAAGGAAACGTCGGAGACCTTGGACATCGGACGGTTGGGTGAACGATTGAATTGCTGAGATTCGATCTTAAGGGGGAGAAATACCGTCGGAAGAAATAAGATAGCCGAGAAACGTGACTTCATTAACGGCAAAGATGCTTTTTGAAGTGTTGATGACAACGCCGTAGTGGGACAGGCGTTTGAAAAGTGCCTCGAGGTGAGCTGCGTGTTCTTCCGGGGATCGCGAAAAAATAAGAATATCGTCGATGTAGACGTAGCAGAAATCGAGCCCTCGGGTTACTTCGTCCATAAAACGCTGAAACGTCTGAGCGGCGTTTAGCAAACCGAAGCACATAAATGGAAACTCGAATAAACCGAATGGGGCTGATATTGCTGTTTTACAGATGTCGGACGAGTGAACAGAGATTTGTTGGTAGGCTTTAACCAAATCCACAAGCGAAAATAATGAGCTTCCGCTGATGGAATGCGCAAAATCGTGTATGTGTCGAACTGGATAGCGATCGGGTACAGTACGAGCGTTGAGAGCGCGGTAGTCACCACAAGGTCGCCAGCCACTACCAGTTTTTTTTTGGCACGATGTGGAGAGGAGATGCCCAGGGACTGTCCGACGGGCGTGCCGTTCCTTCATCTAGCATGGCTTCAAATTCTTTTTTGGCAACATTCAAGCGTTCTCCGGTTAAGCGACGAGGACGACAATGAATGGGAGGACCGGGGGTTGTATTTATAAAATGCTTCGTCGAATGTTTTACTTCACGTGGGAGTCCAGGGGGTCGCGTGATGTCAGGAAAATGGGCTAGTAAATCGGCGATTGGATGTGAGCGGTCAACCGCTTTGACGCTGGTGAATGAGTTAATAGGTTTCGAACAGGTGACGGAAAGACCAGTCGTTCCGTCGACGAGGCAATGATTGTTGCAGTCTGGAAGAAGGTGAAAATGAGCGAGAAAATCAGAGCCAATAATCGGGACAGATACGTCGGCAACAATGAAATTCCACGGGAAGTTACGTCGAAGTCCAAGGCCGAGTACGAGAGAAATCGTTCCATACGTGTTGATAGGGGACGTATTCGCACCGTAGAGGTCGAGAGAGGATTTATGACGACGGATTTTGATAGACGTGCTGGAAAACAACACAAGTCTGATCCCGTATCGAGCAGGAACTGTCGTTTTGAGCGCCGATCAGTGGTGAAAAGGCGGTGCTTTCCAATGCTGCAGTCAGTTGCCGCCGTTACTGGCTGCTGTGGTAGTTTTTTGGACGACATACGAGCAGGGGGAAACGCATTTCGAAGCGCGTTTGCCGAACTTGGTGTGGTACCAGCAATATCGTGACGAGGGGGGTGATGATGACCTGCTCGAAGACTGTCGGTGTGTCGAAGACTCGCGGGACCGAGATTTACGACTAGTGATTTCACTGAGTTGCGTATCGAGTTTTTGAATTTGACGACGAAGGTTGTCGATTTGGTCGACGAGAGAAGACGTTGTTTCGGCTGGAGGTGTCGATTGCACCACGCTAGCGATGGGGTTGGTAAAAGGCTGTACCTCCAAGATTTTGTCGGCGATGGTGGCTAGATTGCCCATTGGTAGTTCTTGTTCAACTTGCAGAATGGCTTGAACGTGCGGTGGCAAGCGTTGCAACCACGAAGTGCGAATGAGGTTGTCCTGGACAACCGTTTGACCACCCAGGGACCGAAGGCGGCGAAGAAATTGTGAAGGGGTTTGATCGCCGAGCTCTTCCTCCATGAGTAATTGCCGAACCCTTTTCTCTGCCGACATCGAGAGTCGCGCAATGAGCTGCTCTTTGAGCGTCGTGTAAGGAGCCGCGGCCGGTGGGGAAGTCAGAATGTCTTCTACCTCAACTGCGATTTGTTAGAAGATTGGAGTAATGCCAGCGATTGCGAATTGCGCTTCGAATTGGACAAACCAAAGCGATGGACGGTCCCGCCAAAACGGTGGAAGTTTGACACCTATGCTACCGACGAGAGCTTCTTCGTTTGGAGCTTGAGCCATGATGTGTATTTTATTCTGGGGGCCTGTTCTGCAAAATTTCATAGAGTTCCTAGGAATATCCTTTCCAATCGTCCGACCCGAATTAAATCACATGTTGATGGGGAGAACGGGTGGAAAGAGACAGTGATAGTGACAGCCAAAAGTTATAGAACAGGCCCCCTGTTCCCCGCCCCTGTTCAATGACCGAATGAAAAATCTTTATTTATTTTAATAATTAAAAGGCATGTGTTTTCACTAGTCTGTAGATATATAACAGTCTCCCCTTGTATTTTGAATTTTGTGGCGAAGTTTCACAGATCTAAAAATCTTCTAGGAATTCTTTTCCTGATCGAGCGACGAAGCGGTAGGGGTTCCGTCGCAGGTGATGAAGATCGGACGGTTTCTTCAGAATTCCCAGGGTATTGTTCGCTGGTGTTTTTATTCTGTTTGCGAATGGTAGGAACTTGGTAAAAACAAGCTAGACGTTTTTCGAATGGCACTTTCTTTTGATTGGTTGATTTCCGAGGCGCAACAGGATCGTCTCCCTTTGTTACTAACGTGGCCCTTAACTGATCGATGTGCCGTTTTATCGTGTGACCGTTGTCGAGCTTTACGATTTAGTGCAATTTGCCAAGTTTCTGGACGATTTCTCCTAATTTCCATTGACATGGACCGCTATAATTTCTTGAAAGCACTCTTTCACCAAGACGAAGGGTTCTCAACGATTTGGAGTTATGATAGGTCGAAACTATGTCCTTTCTAGACTCTCGAAGGGGACGTAGGATGTCGAGAGATGTACGGATTTTCCGGCCAAGAAACAGTTCGGATGGTGTTTTACCGTCTGTCAGAAGAGTCGTTCTCATCTTGAAAATTATTTTATCGAGGGAGTTCATTATATTGCCTGAAGATACGTTTTCAGATTCGAGCTTTCTTTTCAAAGATTTGACTGCGATTTCTGCCTGTCCATTTCTAGCAGGGTGGTTGGGTGCTGATAGACAGTGACGAAGTTTTGAAAGCGTCGGAAGTAAAAATTGACGCGTTGTCCGAGACGAGAGTATACGGTAAGCCGTATCTAGAAAACATGTTTTCAAGGTGGCGAATCGTGGAGGCCGTTGAGGGTGGATATGAGAGGGCAACGACTTCTATCCACTTCGAGAAAGAATCTACGACGACAATGTAATAAAATCCATTTTTTGGACCGGCCTAGTCGATATGGATTCGGAACCAGGGGGTTGATGGTTGTTCCCAAACGTGTGGAGGGGCCTTCGAGGGAGATGATAGTTGGTTCGTACATACCGCACAAGACTTGACGGACCGTTCAATGTCTTTATCAATGGATGGCCAATAGACGTATTGACGAGCTAAAGCTTTCATTTTGACGATTCCGGTGTGCGTAGAGTGAAGGTCTTCCAGGATTTTTTGGCGACAGGAAGTTGGAATATACACGCGGCTTCCTCGAAATACAATGCCTTCATGAAGCGCAAATCAACATTTCTTTCGGCGCCTGACATCAACCGATCTTTTAAGATTTTCAGGTCGGGGTCAACGGCTGTTGGTGCCAAAATGTCCGCGTAGACTAAATTTGAAGATGTGTTCTGCTTTATTGTGGTAGCGGATACGTCATATTCATCATCGGTAGCGTGTTCTGAATCCAGGGGTAAAGGAAACCGGGATAAATAGTCAGCGTTGCAGTTCAGGCCAGAGCGTCTATGTTCAACGTTGTACGAAAATCCGCCGAGAAAAGTGGCGTAACGAAGGAGGCGAGCAGCTGATATTACTGGAATTTTCGTGGAAGGGGCGAAGATGTGGGTTAATGGTTTATTGTCGCAAATTAAGGTGAATTTACGACCGAATAAATAATGGTATAGTCTCCTGACGGCCCAATAAACGGCGAGAGCTTCACGGTCAAGCTGGGAGTAGGCTTGTTCAGCTTTTGACAAAGATCTCGAGATGAAAATTACCGGTTTTTCTTCCCAGTCGATTCTGTGAGAAAGCACGGCTGCGATTCCAACGGGATAGGAATTGTTAAAAGGAACCAAATTTCTAGGGCCGACTATTTCTTTTTTTAACAAGGTGAAGGCGTTTTCGCATTTGGGAGTCCAATTGAATTCGACGTTATTACGAAGAAGGTCTCGAAGGGGTGCTGTTAAAGTTGAAGCTTTAGGGATGAACTTTGAATAATAAAGAACCAGACCGAGGAAGGATCGTACTTGATCTGCGTTCTTTGGACGTGTAACCTTCAGAATGGCGTCTATTTTGTCATCGCATTTTTGTAGTCCTTCGGCCGTTATTTGATGACCGAGATATTTGACCGAGGTTTTGAAAAATTGACATTTTTCGAGGTTGACGTGAAGGTTTACGCAGTTTGTCGAAGCACATCACGAGGCGTTCGTAGCATTCGAGCAATGTTGAACCTTGGACGATTATTTCGTCGAAATAGACGGCTGTACCCGGAATACAGAGGAAGGCTTCATCCATGATGCGTTGAAACTCATTGGGAGCGGTCTTCACTCCGAAAGCTAACTTGTTCACCTTGTACGTGCCCAAGTGTGTCGATAGCGATTGGAGAAGCGCACTTTCCTCATCGACTGGAACGTGGAGGTACGCTTTGTGAAGATCGAGCGTACAAAAATACTTTCCATTCTGTAACTTATGAAATGAATCCTCGATTATTGGAATAGGATAACGAGCGTCTAACAGCTGGGGATTTAGTCTATGCATAAACGAACGTCTTGGTTTGGTTTTGGAACTACGACGAGGGGTGAACCCCATTCACTGTATTCAATTTTTGTAATGACGCCTTGGAACTCGAGATTTTTAAGCTCTTTGTTGAATTTTGCAAGTAGAGCGTATGGTACGGGACGGGGTTTGAGGTAGATTGGTTTGACTGAGGGTTTTGTCTTCAGCTGACAAGTCATGCCTGGGATGGAACCGATTTTTTTTTTCGAATACGTCTTGATAATCAGTCAAAATTTTTTGTTGAAGGTAGGAGGGACTGACCGGGTGATGAATTCCCATTTTGAGGTGTTTGATCGATTCGATCGTCAACCCAAGTGCTCTCATCCAAGAACGGCCAAGGATCGCTGAAGAAGGAGCATCCACAATGAAAAGGGTTAGCTGAGAGTGTCGTCTACCGTACCGAATAGGGGCTGATATTTTGCCGGCAGGTTGAAATGGTGCACCGGTGTAAGTGGTAAAAAGATGGTGCGCTGGTTGATATAGAGGAAAATTGAACGAGTCGTACAGCGTTTTGTTAATAATTGACACGGGGCTACCTGAGTCAATTTCGAAGTTGATTGAGGTTGAAAATACTTTGTCCGGGATGACAAATTTAGAGTCCTTGGTGGCTTCCTCTTGGTAAACAGGTGACGAGACTTGATTGATTTCGTTGTCACTGAAATCTTCATGCTTGATACAATGGACGTTTGGGTGTGAGGGACGATGTGAACGGTTTTTGGAAAGAGTACTGAGACAAATTCGAGAAATGTGACCAGTCCGGTGGCAGGACGAGCATTTCAATTTTCGGGCGTCGCAACGGCAGTCTCGAGTCATGTGGTTGGAGTTCCCACAACGTAAACAACGGTTTTTGACGTTAAGCGCGTCAAGGTCATGACGTGATTTAGTGGGACGTTGACTACGGTATGGTGGCCTTTGATTGGGAAGAGGGTTAGGGGACCTTTTTTTGGAAAGACGATTGACCGAAGAATGGCTCATCTCTAGAGAATTTTGTTGGGAAATTTCAAATGTCGAAGCAAGTTGTACAGCGCGTTCGAAAGTGAATGGTGTGTCTTCACTGGACGCTACTTGAAGAATTTTCTCACGAATGGTGACATTGTAGAGTCACGGATGAACTGTGTACTCAAAAATGTGTCATCAATTGATTTGTTGCATTCGGGAGAGGGACATTGGAACTTGCAGGGAATTGATAGACATTTTAAGGCCGAAACGTAGTCAGCAATTGATTCCTGAGAGCTTTGGACTCGATTGGAAAACCTGTGCCGAGCTATGTAAACATTTTCCGTTGGGGTCAAATGTTTTTCGAGTTTCTGTAGTAGCTGCTCGTACGTAAAGTCGGTTGGATGTTGAGGAGCTGACAGGTTGGTAAGAAGTTGAAAGTAATGAGGTCCATTGAAACTTAGCAGGAGTTCACTTTTGAATTTGGAACCGTCGGCTGTATCAGGAATACTTTTCGTGGAAAAGTAAACGTTAAGGCGTTCTTTATACATTGAAAAAGATTCAATTTTCGGATCGAAATTTTCAAAATGAAAATGTTGACTCACGTTATCGTTAGGAGCAGAGTGGCTTGCTGGCTGAATGGAGGAAAGAATTTGTTGCTGCTGTTGCGAGAACGTTTGCAGCGTCGAAATGAGCGATTGGATGAGGTCGTTCGCTGCCATCCTCGTCGCCAGATTTGACCGAATTTTAATAATTAAAAGGCATGTGTTTTCACTAGTCTGTAGATACATAACAAGCCATCATTTTTTATTTTATCCGTTTGAGTACGGAGCGCGAGGAGGCTTTCAGAGTCGGGGTCACCAATTGAAGTGGTTTTGGTTCCACTTCGGAAATAAAATAAAAAGGAAAGATTTTGGTGTTTTTATATTTTTCTAAACACGAAACGCGACTGACTAAAAAAAAGTAAAATAAAATCATTATGGCGGGGAATGCCGCCACAGATGTAAGCTTAGCACCACTGCACCTGAGTGTAGATGAGAGTACAAGAGCTGACGGCGGCCACGCAATCGACTGCCGGACGCCCGACGGCCAGGAGTCGAAGGAAAAGCCTTGACGTTGACTCTCGATAGACCACTTTGGAGTCCAGAAAATCTACCGAAACCGCAACGACAAGGAGTAACAATCATTTTTTTAGGCCATCTATGACAGGCACTGACGGAGGCAGGTTGGACGGGACCAGTTGTCTTCTGGCAGTTTATACGCACTGTTCACATTGATACCACGGACGCCATAAGGCCAGAGAGCGACCTTTTCACCATTCAAATGCCTACCTGCGCCTATTCAAAGGCCATGCAATATTTTCCCCGGAGGCCTTTCCTCCTGTGGAATATAGAGCGCCACCTTCATGACATTTCATCACTCAACAAATATTCTAATTTCATTTTATTTATTTTTCGGGTCCAGAAATGAAGACGTCTCCGGAAGAGCAGGACGGTGTCACCGAGTCGAGGGTCACCAGTGTTGCGGCGATAGTTAAGGGTATCCCGCAAGCTAAGATTTCAAAGAAACTTTTCTTTAATCAGTAAACGAGTACAATACCACTGCGGGCGTACGAGACGAGGGACTTGGTGGCGGTTGCCGTCCAAGGAGAGATACCGGGCAGGTGGTGGTCTCGTGGTACCGGGCAGCGGACAGTGATGTGGTCCCGGAGTGCCTGGAACGCCTAAGAGATTATTGTAGCGACACCGGGAGCCTGTTAGTGGTGGGAGCGGACGTAAACGCCCACCATAAAGTGTGGGGTTCCTCAAATAACAATCGGCCTGGTGAGGAACTCCTGGAAGGATTGGTAAGATTAGGATTAACTATTGAGAATGTCGGGAGTGAGCCAACTTTTGTGGTGCGCAATAGGACGGAGGTCCTGGATGTTACTCTAAGCTTAGGGCCGACGGGTAGATGGATTACTAATTGGCGGGTCTGTGACAGATTAATAACTTCTGATCACAGGCCTATTATGTTTAGTTTAGGAGCCAAAGGAGTTAAGAAACCCCCTGGGAGGAATCCGAGACGGACGGACTGGGAGAAATTCGAGAGGACGGTAGGAGAAGCAACGGGAGAAGTATCCAGAAACACCTTAGATGAAGAGGAGAAAGAGATAAGAGAAATTATAACTTTGGCTTTTCAGGCGGCTTGTCCCGAGAGAAGGGTCAAAGAAAGGGGAGCGATGTGGTGGAATGTCCACCTGAAAGAAAAGAAGAGGAGGATGAACTCGTCGTTGAGCGCGGCTAAGAGAACGGATGGAGAGGAGGAATGGGAGGCGTATCACCGGGCGCGGAAAGAATACAAAAGTGCGATTCGGAGAGAGAAGAGAAAGTCGTGGAGGAGCTTTTGCGAAGAGGTAGAGAGCACGCGGGAGGTGGCGAGACTGAACCGCATAGTAAAGGAGGATAGCCGGCAACTTCTGGGCACAATTATTGAGCCGTCAGGTGAAGTAGCGGTAGAAAGTAGGGAAATTTTGGAGTCGTTATTAAGCGCGCATTTTCCAGGTTTTGAGGAGGAGGTTGTGCCCAGCCAGCATAGAGCGGAACACGAAGGAGCGATGAAAGAGAGCGACGCTATTATTAATAGAGAGCGCTTCAGATGGGCCCTAAAGTCGATGGGCCAATATAAAGCACCGGGAATCGACGGGGTATACCCATGCATGTTGCAGAGGGCCGGAGGACGAGCGCAGGAAAGGATAAGGAGACTCTTCGTCACATCTCTGGCGACGGGGCAAGTACCAACGCCATGGAAAAGGGTGAGAGTATCGTTCATACCTAAAGGTGGAGGGAAGCATGATAGGGCCGGAAACTTTAGGCCCATAAGTTTAAGTTCGGTAATGATGAGGTTGATGGAAAAGACGTTAGACGGGTATATCCGGGAGGGCATAGGTAAAAGCAGACCATATCATCCGAGGCAGCATGCTTATATAGCGGGGAAATCGACAGAGTCGGCGTTGCAAGAGCTGGTAGGGAAGCTGGAGGATACCATAGCCCAAAAAGAATACGCATTGGTTTTGTTCCTGGACATAGAGGGAGCATTCAACCAGGTCACTTTTCAGTGTATAGTGGAGGCTTTGAAAACCTTTCGGGTGAACCCGATGGTGGTTAGATGGATTAGTCATGCTCTGAGGCATAGGTGGATTAGGGCAGAGTTAGGGGGAGAAACGGTAGAAAGGAGGGCAAAGAGAGGAACTCCGCAGGGGTCTAGCCTCTCGCCCGTCTTATGGATAATAGTGGTAGACGAACTAATTAGATTAATGGAGGAAAATGGCTTCTATATGCAGTTTTTTGCGGATGATGGAGCCATCGTGGTTAGAGGAAAGGTATTGTCGACACTTTTTGAACTTATGAGGCAGGCGATTAGTATAGTGGAGGAATGGTGCGAGCCAAGAGGGTTAACCATTAACCCGAGCAAGGTGAAGCTGTGTCTGTTCACACACAAGAGGAACAGGCAGGGCCTTCAGACTCTACAGATTAGGGGCAAGGAGGTGGAGTTAACAACGGAAGTTAAGTATTTAGGGGTGTGGCTAGATCATCGACTGAGCTGGGAAAAGCACATAAGGG
Organism: Corythucha ciliata; assembly: GCA_038030265.1. NCBI lineage: Eukaryota > Metazoa > Arthropoda > Insecta > Hemiptera > Tingidae > Corythucha > Corythucha ciliata. Next base: position 54,342,741 of record CM075937.1, read on the forward strand.
AAACTTATCAGAAGGCGATGGGCACCTTTTGTCAGGTTAGAAGGGTAGTGGGGAAAACATGGGGCCTGAACCCCAAAATGACCCTATGGTTGTACACGGGGATTATCCGACCAAGGATCCTCTACGGGGCCATGGTTTGGTGGAGGGCGGCGAACAAAAAGGGAAACGCAGCAAAATTAGACAGAGTGCAAAGGCTGGCCTGTCTGGCGACCCTAGGGGCGTTCAGAACGACACCAACAAGACCGATGGAGGTAATGCTAGGACTAAAACCCTTAAGCCTTGAACTGCAGGCACGGGCTATGGAAACGGCATACAGATTGGACTGCATGTCAGGGGAGGTAGGAAACGGGGGGATACTAGAACACATGCGCAGAGTGGCACCGTCCACGGGCATGAGATCGGATCAAATGGTTAAGCAAGGAGACTTTGTAAAGACGATCGTGGTCAAACTATCCAGGGAAGCCGGGCAAGCGGGTGATACAGAAGAGATTAAGTGTTTTACGGACGGTTCAAAAATTGGAACCGGGAAAGGGAAGACGGGGTCAGGCATATACATCCCCGGAATGGGGGTGGAAGAGAGCCTGACGTTGGGGAAATACGCGACGGTGTTCCAGGCGGAGGTTGCGGCCATAGAGGCTTGTGCAATCGAACTGAGACGGAAAGGCGTGACAAATAAGCGAATAACGATATACTCGGACAGCCGAGCCGCCCTCGGGGCCATTTCCAGGCCGGTGGTCAAGTCGGGGGCGGTGGGGAGCTGTAGAGCCAGTATATCGGCACTGCTGACGGAGGGTAACACGGTTACATTAGGGTGGGTACCAGGTCATGCTGGCATCCCAGGGAATGAGAGAGCAGACAAGCTGGCTAAGACGGGGGCCATGACAGAATATGTCGGCCCAGAACCGGCGGTGGGAATAGCAAGGGAAGTAGGACTCAGTGAAATTCGGGGTTGGGCGAAAGCGGAAGCCCAGGCACGATGGGAAGCAGAAGATCACTGCAGACAAGCGAAAGAGGGCATTAAAAGGTATGATGCCAATACGACAAAGTGGCTGGTAGGGTTAGGGCGGAAGCAAACTAGAAAGATAGTAGGAATATTTACAGGGCACTTCGCAGTTCAGAGACACTTGCACATGACTGGGCTAATAGGGGACCCTACATGTGAGAGTGTGGAGTGGAGGAGGAGACAACGGGTCATTTAGTGAGAGAGTGTGAGGGGTTTGCGGCAGCGAGGTTTGCTATATTTGGGAGGGACAGGTTGACCGACCTAGAATTTTCCAGGGCTCAAGGGGTCCGAGTACTGGATTTTCTGGGGAGGGTGAGGAGATTTGAGGAGCCGTGCTAGCCCCTCCGAGTCCGGGACCCGTTGGGTATGACGTAGGGGCCCAATTGGTGGCCTTGGCGTCGCCGGGCTCGGCTTGGCCGGGACGGCATCGGCACCCCCCCCCCCCAAAAAAGTACAATACAACTTAATTTTTTTGTTTATGACAATATGTTTTAAAAGGTAAAATGGAAAGGTGAGAATTTGTTCGCCACAAACTGATGGAAATGCTACTCGACAACCTCTCGGAAGACATCGTGTAACATTAGCACGTCCTAATCGCTTGCCTTAATAAGAAGAAAGCGTTGGTATTTCAACCTCCTCAACCCCCCTCCCCCTGGCACTACATCTATTCGGTGACAGAATTTCAGATTCGTTCAGTTTTTGAAATGTTCTAAAATCACGAGGACGCCTCTATTTGGTGGGAACTTTTCGTTTGGCCTATTCTCCTAACATTCCTTCGATGAAAAATAAATAAATAAGTAGCTATATGACAAAAAATTTTGTTATTTAAGAGAAATTCGTGGAATTCTTCGTCTTCAGTGAAATAGGACGCTCGTACGAAGTTATTCTATAACCGCAGAAAATTAAAACCGAGAGGTCCATCGGCCGGAAACAAGAAGCCACGCAGTGTGTAGTCTGCCCCCCCCCCCCCGAACCACACCAACACTCCCTATTTCAATGACTTTTTGACAGTGGTGTACCTACGCCTACCGGAGCCCGGTGCGGAAATAACTGTGAGGCACCGCATGGGCATGGGTAAACAAGTAGTACAACATTTTCTTGTAGCTATAAGGTGGGTTTACACGGAGCGTAACATTCTCGCGAGGTTAAGCTTCGCGAGGCAGTTTCGCCTATAATGTGAAACGTGTCTTACGAGGCTGCCTCGCCGTGCCGGCTGTCGGTCTCCTATAGGGCGCATCAAAAGTGTTTCACTGTGTGTGAACGAGTCTTTTTTGCCTCGCGAGGCAAACCAGTCGTCACTCATTATTTTCTCTCTAGTTTCCCCGCAGAGATGAACGGTCAAGAGGAACATGACGTAATCGCTCTCAAAGGAGTGATAGACGGGGGCGGTACAGTGGAGTTGACTTGACTCGAAGTTTTTCACAAAGGTATCGTCTCTCCACAATTGTGCGAGACAAAATACTGTTGTGGAGATTGTCCTCAATTTTAGCCTAGCAATAACATTTTTCTCAAATTCAGTCGCGAATTAGCGGTTTTCTCAATTTGAGAAGGAACTAGCAATATTGATGGCGTGTGTGGTTGAGATGAGCGCGGAAGGGCCGAGAGTGAAACACAAGCTCGAGTGTTAAACAGACGGCTCTAAAATAGGGACAGGTAAGGAGCGGACGGAGCGTGGGGCAGACAATTTTTTTTACCGAATCAAGTTGTCCTTCAAAGTGACAGTAGTATGCCACAGTTTTCGACATCGCACAGCGATCGATGCCTGTTGTTCCAACTCAAGTCTTCTGCACGACAGGGGAACGAGAAGGCTGACGAGCAGTAAACCCTTCCAAATAATTTCTTTGATCAATCGAAAAACTGCGAAAAATACTAAAATGTATAATAACGAAATACCCGTGATTATACCCGAAAAAACATCCTTGACGAACAAGATCCAGTCAAATTGACAAGCAATACAAACGTGAATTTTTTTCCTTCAAAATTTAGTGAAATGAGGGAAACACGAATAAAAAAAAAAGAGAATGCGATGCAAAAGATAATGACGAAAATTCCTGCTTAATAAATGGCTCACAGCCATTCCAACGTTGAACTTCTTTCTTAATGATGCATGAAATATCGCGCAAAAATTATTAAATTACGTCGCGTTAAAAAAATTAATTACGTCAGAAGCAAATGAATGCCCCGATTTAGACTCGAATCACTCATTTAGAAAAAGAGACGGAACTGTGCGCTAATTCCTTCTTAATAAGTCAGGCCAAGAGTTTAGGGATGGATTGGGTGGATGGGGGGGGGTATGACGTTCTCGTGGTAGCTATATTCTTTATAATTGCCTCATAAAATCAAAGTAAACACAGGGAGACCATTATCTGTACAGAGGTGGAGGCCACAGACGGGTTTTAACCAGTTCTTAAAAACGTAATTAATCCTGGACAAATTGGACATTGCGAATGAAAACATTTTGTCTTTTTCTCCTTCTTCCCTAGCACCCCTTTATACCCATAATTTCTAATTAATGTTTCACGAAACGTAATCAGCGAGTTGTTTTCGTAATTAATTTTAAAAATTACGACAATGCCCTCGTATTATTTTTTTTTTCTCTCTCATTTTAAGATCAACAGAAAGAAATAGGAAAAAAATCGAAGTGATGGAAGCCAGTGATTTGGAAGTTAACATTCGATGACAGCTGGCCCCAACGTTCGTTTCTGCTTTGATAATAAGATTAACTCTTGTCTTTTAGGGTGAAGAAGAAAGGGGAGGGAATTAAAAGGCCGTACGTACATATCTCAATAGCTTCTGAAGGATTAATTTTTTTTTTCTTTGCCATTTATTTGTGAATGGGAGAAGCCCAAGGACTCCAGATAGGTCGAAATATTTTGCAGGGTCCGACGATTTCTTTTTTTTTTTAAACAAAAAAGGAATAAAAAGACGACTTATTAGCCTGCGCTTAAATAAATTTTTCGCACGGCTTTTAAAATGCAAGGAAAGGGTCGGATAAGTCGAGTATGGAGAAGTGGGGAAGGGGTACAAGTTAATTTTATGGTAATTGATGCACCAAGTCGTAAGTTACATGCAAAAAGCGCCGCAGGCGATTTATTTAATTCAAACGAAAAAAAAAAAATGTTGGGGGAGCAGTGGGAGAGATACATTACAATTTACGGACCCCGGCCACTCGCGCACGCACCAGTCTCTCTTTTTTTTTAAAAAAAAAGCCTGGAGTGAGAGGATGCCCCCCGCCCCCCCATCTCATCATTTTCTATTAGGGGTCACTCTGGTCTTCCTACAATTTACCGAGTGCCGAATGATGTAGACACCGGCGTGGGGGAAGGAATGGATCTCACGGTTTTTATAGGAATTTTTTAACGGACAGTTAGTGCCGATCCTTTTCTACAACTTGAAATTAGACTTTTTAGCGTGGGGCCGTTCGGTTGATGCACTTGTTAGATGAGAGGATGTCGCAGGGTGTCGAAATAATGTTATCCATACGGCACAGCGGCCAGCGGCCCAGTTGCGATACTCCCTACAGCTGCTCGACAACTGGAGAAAGAACTGGGTGGAAGATTTTTTAGGCAAGGGCTGTGGCCGGTGGCCCATGGCTATTTAAAGGCTTTGGCTAGAAAGAACACCAGTGGTGAAGGAACGAGGGGGTGTTCTCTGTAGGGTGTAGAATTTACCCCTACCGCATTTGCACCCGTCACAACATCAAATAAATTAGGAAAATATCGGATTTTCTGTCCCTTGTATTTTTGCGGTAACCACTTGCCTTCAAGGGTTCTACAGAATACAAAAAAAGGCAATAAATCCCAAATGATGTACGAACTATCCAGCCAAAAAAAAAAAAAAACAATTATTGTAAACTTGTAATTTCGCACATAAATACCTACATATAGCCCAAAACTTGCGAATTCATTGATATTTAGTCCGAATGATGTAATTTTGCCGCTATTCATCAAGTTAACGGGTTTCGATGTCCTGTTGATAAAATTGATCCAAGAACTGGTAGAAACTTTTTATTTCGATTTTCTCCCAAATACTGTTTTATTCAATCATAATGACCAAAATATAATGAAAACAAAAAGATGACGCCACAAAGTCTTGGGCGCTCTCCGGCCACCTTACCGGGCTCCACGGCCACAGAAAAAAAAAAAAAAAAAAAAAAAAAAAAACCTGCAATTTTACTGAATTTAATACCCGAAACTTGCATTTTGACGGAAATTAAGGACCAAAAGTTGCTGCCGCAAAAATGAAGCTAGCGGATGGAAACTTTGCACAAAAATGGATCATACAGAGCCCTGACCTACAAGTAAACAAAACTCGTGGCAATTATTGCGAAAAACAACGCTAATTCGAGTTTAAACTGGACCAAAATGGCAAATTCACAACTCAAATGGCGAAAAATCGTCTATTAATAAAAAAAAAAAGAGAGAATAGATAATGTGCTAATTCGCTGCAGATTATCAGAAAACGCTATTTCACAGCTGACATGAAGAAAAATCAATAATTCGCGGCTGAAATTGAGAAAACGAAAATCTGTATAGCTTCTGAAACAATCGAGGCTCAAACTGAGAAACAGCGTGAGACGAAAACGCCGGTTACCAATGGTACGCGCGTTCTGGCTCGAGATTAAAAGGGGAGTGGGGCTCCGTCAACGAGACTGGAGGAAAAAAAACTGATACCTTTTAGGCCGTATTAAAGAAAAATGATACTTCGTATATTCACAAATAATAATTATATCTTCGAAAGAAATTTCTATAAATAAATATTACTCACGATGGAGTTGAGGAAAAGGAGCGAGGAAAAGAAGCTTTGAGGCGACGGTGGCTCGGACGGAACTGCCTTCTCTCCGAGTCCGATAAGGGTCCTTTCGTCCTTCCCAAGTCTGATCGTTTGAAGAGAGGGGGGGGGGGTATCGGAGCGATTGTGAGTTGTTCCTCACAACACCCCCTTCTCGAAGGCAATCGCCGGCCATGTACCGCAGTTGCAGCTTGCGAGTCCATTTATTTGGCACGTGCGTTCGTTGGTCATGCGTTCGGTGTCCACCGGTTGTCGAGTGTGACTTCTAGGCGTCCTGGCCGGTCGGAGACGAATTTTTGACGGATTTTACGGTTGGAATCGAATCGGCTGGAAGACTCGAGAAGTTTTCTAGTGTTTATTGCATCAACTAGATGTTGCTGGCCCTGAATCTTGATTCTGCGAACACGAGTGGGACCGCACCGCAATCCAGGTTGTGACGCTCTTAGGATGTGACGTTTGGGCACACAATAGCAACCATTGCAGTCAACCCAATGACTGAAAACCCCATCAAATGCTACCAGCCAGCGTATATGCAAATGATGTAGGGCAGTTCTCATAGCGAGCCTAGGATTGGATGAGGTAATTGATGCCATGAGAGGATGTTGAACTTATATGAGATAGGCCAGATTGAGAAACGATCTTATCCTCGGAATTTGAAAAATAATTTAAGCATGTCGTGGTGTGATAAACTTTTTCATTTGCGAAACATGGGCAGTTTTGACATCGGATGGGTTGGACGTGTTACAAATTTCGTATGAAACAGGAGTTAATTTACGGAGGACAACGTACGGAGTAGAATATTTGAAAGACAGCTTAGCGCTGATGTGATCAGGTTTGGAGGATATGGTGTATGTCTTGATAAGTATTTGGTCTCCGGGTTCAAAAGTTATTGGTTTATGGCGTCTAATATATTGAACTTGTAGGCGTTCATGAGCTTGTAGAAGGTTTTGATAAGCTTGCTGCCAAGCTTTAGGGATGTCCGTGTGTGTCTTGGGGTCGACGTATTCCTCCAAGTCTAAGGATATTGACAGTGGAGTGGACAAACGGCGACCTAGGAAGAGCTCACCCGGGGTATATCCTGTGCTGGTACATTCCGTGTTGTTGAGTGTAAGTTGTATTTTGTCTAAATTTTCATCCCACTTCGTCTGATCATCGTTGTGATGAACAATAAGGGCCTCTTTCAGGGATCGAATTTTTCGCTCCGCCAGCGAAGGATTAGGATAATGTCTGATAAGGAATACTTTCTTTACGCCATGCCTAAACAGGAAATCGTTGTAGATAGCACTTCGGAAGATTGAAGCTCGGTCGCTACAGACTGTAGACCAAAATCCGAAGTTCCGGAAGATATGGGATTTGAGTATTCCGATAACTTCCGCTAAATGCGTCTACCGCCACGAAAATATATTGATGGCGATTTTTGGTCTAAGGCAGGGGTCCCGCGAGATCTATAAATAATTGCTGGTTACGGCGTTGGGGAACTATAGAGGATAATTCACCGTGAGGTAATGTCTGAGGTACTTTTGCTCGATGGCAGATCAGACATCCCTGGATCTTGGAACGAACGTAGGTCCATAATCCTGGCCAGTAAAAAACTGCCGATATGGCCTTAAGGGTTTTTGTTACGCCTTGATGACACCCATAGGGAGATTCATGGTAATAGGAAAATATCATATCCTTTAATGATGATGGCACGGCGATTTTTGGAGTTCTTGGCCGAGGAAAATACATTAGTCTGCCATTATTTAACGCGTAATTTGGGACCGACTCGTTGCTGTCTAATTTATTTATAATTGGGCCCAATTTTGGGTCTTTCCTTTGGTGTTCCGAGAAGTCGGTGAATATTTCCGGGAAGTTGCCTAATACGCAAATTGGGTCATACGGGCTCATGCTCCCTAAGTAATGGTGTTCATCAAAATGATCGTCATCGAATGACTCTGTTCTTCGATTGGGTGCCGTGATAGGTAGTCAGCTACACTGTTTTCTTTGGACGGAAAACAGGTGGCTTCTGTAACGGAACGGCATCAACCTCAGGATCCATCGAGCCAGACGACCTGTGGCTGTTAGTTTAATGGATGAAAGATATGTGAGGGCAGAATTATCAACGAAAAGATCGAATTCACGATTCATCAGGAAATCTTTGAATTTCTCTACACCCAGAACTACGGCTAACAGTTCCAGTTCATATATGGAATAATTTTTTTGGTGGCTGTTCAATTTTTTTGAAAAATATGCTACTGGTTTTACGACGCCGGAGTCATCGTGCTGAGCAAGAACAGCTGCTACACCCACACCAGAGGCATCCGTATATAATCGGAAACGCTTGCTGAAATTAGGTAGCGCCAAACTCGAAGTCTCGGAAAGTTTTGAACGGATTTTATCCCACGCCTGTTCACAGGATGTGGTCCACTGGAAGAGGGTTTTGGGGGAACGTAGCCTGTTCAAGGGCTCAGCTGTAATGGCAAGATCCGGTATGAATTTGGCAAAAATCTGTACTGCCCCAATATATTGGGCAATCTGCTTAGCATTTTGCGGGGGTGGTATGTCTAATAGAGCTTTTATACGAGTGGGGTCTATTTCGATGCGCCCCTGAGAAATGACATGCCCGAGATACTTTATGGTAGTACGGCCCAGCAAAACTTTCGTGGGGTTGACTGTGAGGCCTGCTTCACCTAACGCTGCCAGTACTGTTTTTACGTGTTGTTGATGTTTTTCCCATGATGAGGAATAAATGAGCAGGTCGTCGAGATATGTTAGAAGGAATTTAAATTTATATTGGCCAAGTACCTTTTGTAATAAGTGACTCAAGATCTGTCCTCCGGTTGACACGCCGAAAGGAATTTTCTTAAAAGTAAAGCACCCAAACACACAATTAAAGGCTACGTATCTTTTTGATTGTTCTGTCAACGGGATCTGATGGTATGCCGAGTTGAGGTCGAGGATAGAAAAATATTTTGCCTCTTGGAGATGCATAAACATACTATCGATTGTACTAAGGGGGTAATCCACATATTCGAGACACGAGTTTAAGTACCGGTAGTCCACAACGAGACGATATTGGTAACTCAAACGAATTATAGAGAGCGGTATGATCGTTTCAAAATGTCGTCTGAAAGGCATATAAACAGTTGATAAGGCAATAGTTTGGCACCCGGTTTGGCATGGTAATTTAGCTAAGTTCTCAATTTATGTAATTATTTTATAGATTAAACGACTGTTGGCGGGAGAGGAAGTGGACCACAATTATTCGCGCTTGGAGGGAGCCCCCAAAAACCCACTTCGTGGGGTGTGTTGTGTCCCTGAATGTCCAAATAGCGAGCGGACCCCCAGTGTTTCTTTCCTTTGTTTACCTCCTGACAAAATTATGGCAAAACCGGGGAAAATAAAATTGAGGATCGGGAAAGAATTGTCGAAATTCGTGCGGGTTTCCTCAGAACATTTCCAACTTGCTTAATTAGAAGTAAATCAATTTTTCTTTGAAATAACCAGAAACGTGTTCCCCTAACATCAAAGAGTATTTATTCTAAGAAGCCTTGGCTAGAAAAGGGGACAGTTCCTGCTTCCACGGGCGGAGGTGTACAAATTATAAGCGTTGCTCGCTGAAATTCGAAGTCGGCGACTTTTGAATCAATCTCTGGTTGAGGCCTGATAAGTATTGACTGGTTTTTAGCGCAATCCCTACCGCATCGCTTCGGTTAATACGACGTCCTCCTCATAAAAGTTCATTTCCTTCTGGGTACATACACCTGTACAGGAGAAAGAAAACATAATTCTCCAGCTCCTTCAACAAGGAATTCGATGAGTTCAGGTGCATTTGAAAATGTCTTCCACTTCCTCTCTTCCCAGGGGGCTCCTGGTCCCGGCAGACCTTTGGGGCAAACCTTGGACAGAAAAACAATAACTCTGGAAGTAACACTTGAAACAAATTTGAGGTTTTTTATGTATCCATGGGAGAGCGGTCTGTCTTTTAAAAACGGTCAAGTATTTTAAGATAGCCAGATCGGCGTAATAGCTCTTTAAAATTAGCCTACACCCCTACAAATTTGAATTTGAAATCCATAAGACGGCCTCCTTTTAGGGAGCCAACCGCGCAAAATAGTGATTCCTGACGAGCATGATTGTGATTCGTGAAATTTGGATTTTGGCAAAGCCAATCCAAAAGATTGTTTTTTTTTTTTTCCTAGGGAGCGAAATTATTAGTCCTTCAATTAGCCAAAACCTTGGTTGAAATTATATTCAGTAAGTGTCAAATCCTCGAGATTTTAACTGTGAAACAGCTAGGGGTGAAACCGGGTCCTTGGTCCGGGCTGTGAATAATTCCGGTCCGGTCCGGTCTTCTTGTGAGGACCGGACCGAAAAAAATCGGTCTTTAAATGGCGTATAGAGAAAAACAGGAAATTTTTATGTGAATCCGTTTCGTGCTGGAACTGCGTGTTTCTAATGTCTCGAGTTTGTTTAAATGGAATACCGTGACCTACCCAAACATCAAAGGGCGGATCGGAGACCTTTCAAAGGGGGGAGGGTATCGAAAACCCTCCCACAGAATAACACCTACTCATATCCACCCTGTCCACATCAGTTTTCAGCGATTTGACTATAGCTCTAATAGCCTGTTAGGGGCAATGCCGTTGTTACCCCCACTTTTGGATCGGATGTGAACGTGCTGCAAATTTCTTCCTTTTAAATGTGAAGCATTTTTGGGCTGAATAGCCCACAAAATGTGTACGTAGAGCTTGTGAGCCAAGGATTATTACTTTTATATACTTCGTTTCGAATTACTATTTCGTGTACGTTTTCCAGCGATATTTCATTTAAGACTCAAAATAAAATCGGTCCGGTCCAAGACATTTTTTTTCGGTCCGGTCTTCGGTTCGGTCCGGTCCCGGTCTGGTTCAGAGGTTATTATTTTTCGATCCGGTTCGGTCTTTATCGAAAGACCGGACCGGACCGATTTCACCCCTAGAAACAGCCCAAATCCAAGATTTTCATTTTTGACAGTCACAACCCAAACCAATTAGATTGGATTATTTCATGAGCCAGTCCCGCAAAATTGGCTTTTAGGGAGACAATATTCCGTAATTGGCATTTTGAGTGGGTAAAAACCGTGAAATTAGGTTCTGTAAGAGCCAAATAGTCCGCAAAATTTGGGCTTTGCAATGGTAAAATCCATTAATTTTTTTTTTTAAGGAGCGAGATCCGATAAATTGCTCTTTACAAATGAGCTAACACCCTGGAATTTTTTTTTTCAAAAGGGTGAAATCCGTGAAGTTGGTCTTTTCAGAGAGATAGTGTGGTTAAAATCATCTGTTTCGACCCCCCATTTACGGAAATTTAAGTTTAAGGAAATGTATATAAATACGGGCCCTATTCAGGAGAATCAAAAGTACAGAAACAATCAAGTTTTCACTTCCCTGACAGGGCCCAGGGGCGTAGCGTGACGTTTTGATGCTCGGAACGGTGGTCATGGTAGATGCCCACCCCGCACTATCAAAAAAATTCAAGTATCGGGCAACTCATCTCAACCGGAAATCATCGGGCTTAGGGTAGGTGAAACTCTCAGGGTTCTCGGGGGAATTTTCTCCCAAACATCGTATTCGATTTACATGGGAAGGACCCGTTTAACATATTCGCTTTTTCAGAATAAACAGACCGGCGCGGCGTGGTGTCAGATTCTTGGCGTGGGAATGATTCTCGGGTCAGAAATCAGCAGTTTCGTAGTCTCTGTGGGCTATATTTGAAGTAATTAAGCCAATAATATGATGTAGGTACGATCAAATATAGGGGGGGGGGGGTATATCCTGGAGAGAACCAACTTCACGAGAATGGGTCTTCAAGAAACCGATTTCGTGGGGTTTAATCGTTGAAAAAAACATCTTGGGGGTTTGGATCTGTAGAAAAAAAGTCATGAGCCTGGCTTACATGAAAAACACAAACTTTGAGGATTCGGATTTCCAAAAACCAATTCACGGGTTTAACTCCTGAAACCTCTTATTTCGAGGATTGACTCTGAGTAGAACCAACTTCACAGGTTTTGCGCTTCAATAAACCAATCTCAAGGGCTTTTGTTGTTCAGAAAACCAATCTTGAGGGTTAGCATCTTCAAACAACAGAATTTGCGGAACTTGGCATACTCAAAATACCAATTTTGCGGGTTATTTGTCTCAATAAAAAACAATTTTACGGATTCGGCTCTCCATAAAAACAATTTTTCCTCCTTTGGTTAATCAAAAGACCTCAATTCCGTGAGGTTGGCTCTGTCAAATTCTTCCAGCTTACATTTGACGCGTAGAGGGACGGAGCGTGTTTGCGTGGAACACTCATCGGTTGTGGGATGCAACCCCCAGCTTCTGGAACGCTTTGTCCAGTTTTTAGACTGTTTTGCCTCCTAAGAGAGCCATTGCATCGCCGCCAAGACTCAGCTTTCGGTCAACTTCATTGTAGTTTTTACGCCTCCTCCCACTAACTGGCAGCCGTTATACTGTTATAGATAGCTCTTGGGGGCGCCCTGGACCATTTTGTGCGGTTTTGGTGCTTCTTGGTAGACCTGAAGCCACTAATTCTTTCACGGAGCACCTGACAACTACGGGCACTGGGCAGTTGAATGATGTGGAGTGTTTTATACCGGTGGTGCGCAAAAAGGACTCTAAATTTATCCCAACTGTGCTCGGTTCTTTAACATATCATTCACGTTAAAAATAAATAAAAGCTTCAGCCGACTGATGCCCGTGGCGGGACGCCCCACCGCCCCCCCCCCATACGCTACGCCACTGACAGGGCCTATCACCGGATGGTGACACTGCATCATGTCTTACGTGCTCCATGTTCCTAAAACTGGCTCGCACAACTGTAATGTACTTATGTACAATAAAGTTGAAATAAAAACTTCCTGACGTGCCAGAGTAGACGTGCATTTTTTAATTGCACCTGTCAATTGTCGCTATCACAACGACAATTTCAACGAAATTTTTTTGTATTCGATAATGAGGTTGGCTTTCCAAGATTAACGTTGGAAGGCATTGGGCGAAAAATTCAAGGGAATTGTCATCTTCTCCAACAACGTCACACTCAACATATTTCGCTTTGAGAACAACAGATCCATCAATCAATGGTCGCTGGAAATCGCCAATGCAGCGGATAATCTCAGGCAGATTAACAATATCCGAGCCCATCTGAAATAAATAATTTCGTGTAGTGCATAAAAGAGTATGGAAACGAGTAATACTCGGTAAATCGCTCTTATTCTGAAAGGACTACAGAAAATAATTGGTTTTAATAGTTATGAACGGTCATACGCTTATTCAGTGAGTAATACTTACATTAATAGAAAACAAATAAAAATCATCTCACCATATTATCGCGCACAGTATGCCCTTTTAAGCCAAACAATCACGACATTCTGAATCATTTATCATGTCTTATATGCTTCCTGGAGCTTTTCAGTGATAACACCAGATGTCAGCCACTCCGATTTGTGTCCCCAATTGAGGAATTTGATCAACGTTTTGTGGTTTAGGGACAAGAAAGCATGGAGATGTGTAACTGGACAGATAAGGTTCAATAATGTTGTTTTCAGAAAGTTTTTGGATAATCTCCCGCATAATTGGTATTTTATCAGGGGGGAGTGTATAAGATCGTTTTGGGGGGTGCCATTCGGTGTTAGGTTTAAGTGTTAAATCGTAACGAAGGAGATGAGTCTCGCCTATGGAGTCTGTCAGTACTGTTGGAAACTCTTCCTTAAGATCTTCCCAGAACGATGTGTGCTCGTGAGAATCGGGGTAAGAGTCTACGACTGACAAGTTGTCAAGCCGATGGTTTTGAATATTCGATTGAGTTGGTAAGAAAGCATACTTAACGATGGGGCTTGAGGCGAAATGAAATGTACCTGCCGCTGGATCAAGTATCATTCTCTAATGTTTCATGAAATCGTATCCTAGGATAACGGGAATGGTTAAATTAGGCACAATATAGAACTTGTACCTAGTTTGGTATCCCCCAATAGTTAAATCAAGGTCGGCATATTTGGTGATACTAATGACATCTTTGTTGGCCAGCGAAACCTTACAAGCACACGTATGCGGGGGTCCGGTTAGAATGTTTTCTAAAATGGAAAAAAAATGTTCGCTGATGGCCGAAATAGATGCTCCTGTATCGAGTAGGGCGCGCTGAGGGGTGTTTTGGATGAAAACGTCGATTTCATTGGACGTACTCAATGAAATGGTATACATTGAGTCGCCCCGCTCCACTAGTCAGTCTGATTTAGCATTCGATGGTGGTGGGGTCTTGGTTCGCTTGTTGTTTTTTAATTCCCTTTTTTCATTCTTTTTTGAATTCTGGTGGTGCTGACTCGATTCAAGAAATGTTTGATGCTGCTTGAGTCTGACTTAGGAATTTTTTAACCTCAGGACTTGCTAGTGTATCTTGAGATATCACATAAAACGTTTGGTTTTGCCTTGGCGAGTTGTTGCCAACTCCGGCTCGAGTAGCGGTGGACGCAAATGTTGGTGACCTATTGTTACCTTGAAATGTCACAGAAGCTATGACGCTTTTCACCGAAAGAGGGACGGATGCCTGACCGTTGAGGCGATTGGCGAGCTACGCGTTGGCCTGACGCATATTCTGCCATGCTCTTGGTCGGGTTATTATACCCGAATTTAGGTGTTTGGGCGTTCCAATTGCGCCATGATGACTGAGTATAGGAGACCAATTGCGCCTGGTCGATCTCTTGGGCGAACTTTAAGAGATCGTCCACAGAGGTTGGTTGGGCCCTAAAGTGAAATTTCGCCCGTGTACTCCCATTGGCCCCGGCGAGTGTTGCTGGGAGTATTTGGTCTATTGGGTGATCTAAAATTTTAGCGATCTTAATTTTCCTAGCGCAATAATCTGAGAAGGATTGGCTTTGTAACTGCGGTTCGTAAACATAATGTAGTTTTAGGTTTGTTATACTTAGGAAATGTAAGCATCGAGTAAAGAGTTCCTCCTTTAGGACCTCGAAAGATGTTTTTTCTAAGTGTTTAGCAAAAATCTGGTTAAGCAATGGATTTTGCTGCAGTGTTGCCGCATGGAAAAAAATTAAATAAAATACATCTTGTGCAATTTCATTTAACTCAAGGAGTTTGTAAAGGAATCGAAATATCGATCTCGGTTCGTGAGAGGCGAACTTGGGTAGTTTTTCGATGAGAAGTAGAAGTAGTTCGGCTAATTTGAGCTGCGTGAAGTGAGCATTGGGGCTTACCGGTGTTGTGTTCGCCAGAAATGTAGGCCAAGAAGATGGACCAAGAGGCTGATGTGCGAACGAAGCATCCGGATTCTCGCCTCCTGAAGAAGGAGTCTAAAGTACGCGACACGAAATAAGGCGGGTGTGACTCATCGGCTAAAAAACCAACGTTGCGCATTATAGTCCCAAAGATGCGATGAAAAGCTCAAGTCTACACCCATAGCTGGCAACGTTGCGCTCCCATCGTTGTCACTTTGGAGAGCTGTGAGCCGGTGAGCGTTCGTAAAACCCCACCCCACATCACCACCCACAACGCACGGGGTGGCAACAGGGCAAGGGAGGGCCGATGAGTCACACCCGCCTTATTTCGTGTCGCGTACTTTAGGCTGGATGGTCAAGTTTACCTAAGATCTCGGGTTCTGGTTGAGAATGATGGAGAGGGGTCGGGGGTACCTGACTATCTTTAGCGGTTAAAAGAGACGTAATGGCGGCAAGTTGCTTTTGAAACGCGTCGTATTTAGAATCGTGATTTGATGACGCTTTTTTCAAACTATTGATTTCGGTTTGTTGTCCTGAAATTGTTTTGTGTAACGCCGTTACATTTCGATCAAGGGTTTGGATCATAACGTACAACTTGTCCGTGGTAACGTTACAGCATTCATTTAAAAATCTAGACTTAAGTTCGGATCTCAATTTAGTATAATTTTCCATTGTGATGTTACTGCACCTCTCACAACGGATTGTTTGGCAGCCTGTGCAAACAAGGTATTTCTCGTCTTTTAAAAACTTATACGAGCAGTTTGAACAAGATCTGTCATGATGCATGTCGAGATTGGTGAGAAGCGGGAAATTATTGGATTGATTGACAAAACGGGCTGATGGGGTGGGGGTAAACAAAATAAATAAAAATAGTTATCTTCCGGGTTCTGTGAAAGGAAATGGAAAAACAAAAATAAGATTAGGGACTCTTGTTTAATGACAAAGACAAAAGGATTAGAAAAGGAAGAAAAACGCCCTTTGGACCGATGTCACACCTGGCGCAAATGACAAATTCAAAATTACACGACAAATCAAAATAAATGCTTATTTAAGAAAAACAATAGACAAAAAGGGGTTCTAAACCCAATGGATGCCACTTGAGACGAAAACGCCGGTTACCAATGGTACGTGCGTTCTGGCTCGACATTATAGGGGAGTGGAGCTACGTCAACGAGACTAGAGGGGGAAAAAAAAATTATACCTTTTAGGCCGTATTAAAGGAAAATGATACTTCGTATATTCACAAATAATAATTATATCTTCGAAAGAAATTTCCACAAATAAATATTACTCACGATGGAGTCGAGGAAAAGGAGCGAGGAAAAGAAGCTTTTAGGCGACGATGGCTCGGACGGAACTGCCTTTCTCTCCGAGTCCGATAAGGGTCCTTTCGTCCTTCCCAAGTCTGATCGTTTGAAGAGGGGGGGGGGGTGTCGGAGCGATTGTGAGTTGTTCCTCACAGCCCATATTCTGATGAATAGCCGTG